>JAKCPI010018350.1:0-19825 GCA_023213315.1 Euborellia annulipes
CAAAGCCACACGATCTACTAGAATATAAAATTTCAACCTCCAGCTCTTTTCGTTCTTGAGATATTTTGTTCACAGCGAAAACCACTTTTTTTAGACTCAGAGGACCTCAAAACATGTATTT
The DNA here is from genome assembly GCA_023213315.1 of Euborellia annulipes. Classification (NCBI taxonomy): domain Eukaryota; kingdom Metazoa; phylum Arthropoda; class Insecta; order Dermaptera; family Anisolabididae; genus Euborellia; species Euborellia annulipes. Next base: position 122 of record JAKCPI010018350.1, read on the forward strand.
CCATGAAAATCTCGACATGGAATTTTTGATATGATCGCAATACTTTCTCACTATATATTACATATATAGCTAAGAGTAAGTAATAAATAAATAAAGACTTGTTTTTTTTTCTCACTGCCCCAAAAACTTTTCGACCTGACAATGAACCAACAAAGCTGAAGTGTCAAGATTGATCTTTTTATATGGCCTGAATCAGTGAAAGAGATTTTTTTTTAACAACATAAAGGATAACCTATTTCTAAGATGTCATTCGTGCTATTTACGACCTCTCTTGTTTTTTTTTTTAATCAAAATCTCTTCATACTATTGTGTTTTCATTTCTATTTTCCAAAGTAAAAGAAAATTAGAGTTGTATAACTTTCATATACCTAATGCGAAGATTTAAAAATATTCCTGGAAATGATATTATACTTCGAATTTAATCATTAAATGCAAGGTTCAAAGAGATGCCGCTTAATCTTGACTAAAAGGCCGCCCTTTTGCTAATAATTAATTAATTAGTTCATTAATCCATTCGTAGCTCTCCCTTCTTGAGTTAATCCTACTTATTAAAATGTTCCAGGCTAATTTAAAATAAGAGGATTTTAAAAAAATATTTAGACCTCATTATTTTAGAAAAAAGAAGAAATGAAACAATCCATTTTTTATTATTATTAATCGCTGGTTAGGCCGATTAATCCAATTTATATTTGAAAAAGAAATTTATTAATTTTCTGGAGTGAATTTATAATAAACTTCCTGAAAAAGACCATTTATCTTTTTTTTTTGTTTTTGAACTCTTAATATTTTCCTGGAAATTGTAATAATTCGTTTTCTACAATGAAACTCGGGCACTTGTTAGGATTTCCTTTAAACATTGTTTATTTATTACTTTCCCTATTATGTGTGTATAATAATTTTAATTTTCCTTTCTATTATATAAACACGTACCTAGGGGTTTAAGGTAATAAAGACAATTTTTAGAGAGAGAGGCATTTAGCCAAATAGATGTAGTCGTTTTGTTAATTATAATCTCATTGTTTGTAACAACGATAAATAATTCTTGGAAAAAATAGATTATTAGGTAAATCCTTTTAAAAAACTATTTGGTTTTGTGAAATTCAAAGGAAAGAGAAAAAATATTATGGAAAAAAGAAGAGAAAAACAAGTCAAAGAAAAACACAAGAGAATAGTAAAACGTCTTTTTTTCAAAAGAATTATTCATGGCAGAATACTAGGATTTTAGCCCAAAAAGACGCTAAGCTGACGTTTCCATCTTGATAAATAATATGCTCAGAGTTTCTAGGCTGTTAGTATTTATGAATTAATAATATCTATTTATACTAACAACTCATGAGGATGGCCTTAACCAACACCGGAATGTCAGACTAGTGGGCCTACAAATATACAGTGGAACCTCGCTTAACGAGCATAATTCGTTCCAGAATCAAACTCGTAAAGCGAAACACTCGTTATGCGAAACAATTTTTACTTTCTCTTACCTATGTATATGTAATATATATATAGAGAGAAAGTATTGGATTCATGTCAAAAATTCGATGTCGAGATTTTGATGGATCTTCACGTTTTGAGGTCCCCTGAATCCAAAAAAGTGGTTTTCGCGACATGGTCTGTTGTGGGTGTTGTGTGTGTGTGTGTCTGTGAACAAAATATCTCAAGAACGAAAAGAGCTAGGAAGTTGAAATTTTATATTTAAGTTAGGCACCCCCAAGGGACGTGACACGAAGCTTTTGAACAAAATCGACCAAAAAGTACTAGCACTTTACTGATTCACTTTTTCAGTTTTTTTCGATTTTCTCTAAATTTGCTCCAACGATTTTTTTTTAATTCAAAAATCAATTATTTTTTAGATTCTCAATAAAATGTATATTCTCATTTTGTGATTGAAATCTTCTGAAGACCACTTTACTCTTGTACTCCATAGAAAAGATAGGAGAAATGGTTGCCATGGTATCAAAATATAAATATTTTCCCATACTTATAAATTTTACATCTGAATTCATATGTTCCGAACTGTCGGAAACTAAATACATGTCGACACAAAAAATCTGGTGTGACAAGCACAGTACACAACTTTCGATTACCGAAGGTAAGAGTGAATCTTCATCTATTTCCTGATTATCTTCCTAATAATTCAATTAAATTTGAGAAAAAATTAAACAATTATTTCTGTGGAGAAATGCCTAAAGAGTGCAGTCGACTTTTATTTCGTTAAAATTAACGCCCTTAAAGCTAACGTTTCTGTCTCAGACCTAGACCATATTCAGTCCACTAACATTCAAGTGTATATATTTTTTTCCTTTTAACAGCAACAACCGAGTATGTGTGGTCTGCTCAATGCAAGAAAAAATCATATCGTATCATTTGTTGTTATTAAAATTAAAAAAATGTATACATTTAATGTTAGATTATTCCCAGTAGGTTCTGAAGATGGTCTAGATCTGAGGCCGAAACGTTATCCATGGGGGTGTTAATTTTAATGAAATAAAAAAATCTTATTACACTCACAGTTTATTCATTATTTAAATATTTTTTTCTTAAATATAATATTTAATAAAAAAAGAAGTATTTAAGTCTGAGACTCAATCTTAGAATATAATATATCGTTAAGAGCGGGCAGTAAATAACTGATCAAGAACTCTTCTCTAAAGAACAGAGGCAAAAAAGCAAAACTTTATACATGTATTAAAATAAAAAAGCTCGTGTCTCGCGTGAGAGATTTCAGTTAAAAAGTGAAGGTTTTTGTATTTATTATTTTATTTTATAACTTAAATAGTAAAATATTCGACTCACCAAAGCAGCAGAGGTGAGAAGACGTAGGCGATGAAGACCATCTGGAAAAATAAAAAAAGTATAATTAGCAAAAAAAAAATTACAATTTAATTTTATAATTTTAATAAAATTTTATATGTCCCTTTCCTCTTTCAACTTGCTCTTTATTATATAGCCTAGTGCTGTTTTTATACAGTACAATATAACTCGGGGAATAATTACATATCGTTCGTTCCTTGGCTCGCCTGCCATTTCCCTATCTTTTAATGGGTGAAAAAATTAAAATCTAATCTATATGGACAAAGTATTTAATAAAGATGAAATAACTAAAAAGCAATTAAAAAACAAATTCTAATTTATAAAAAAAAATAAAATAATAATAATAATAAAAAGGAGAGAATGTTAAATAAAAGTGATATAATAATTAACAAGTTGATTCGAGAGTTTTTTTTTTATTCCTTTCGACATATGGAGCTACTAAAGTCCATTTATATATTTAATATTGATTTAAATAAATTTTACATGTATTATGGTTAAAACAATTCTTATTCTAATAAAAGAATAGTAAATAGGTAAGAGAAAGTAAAAAATTAATCTTTACAAGCAAAGAAGCTATTATGCATGCAGCAGCAGAGTTTACTAGTAGTGTTAGTTTTTTGCTTGCTGGAAGGTAGGCAACCCAATTGACCAACTGTTTAGGAAATTTTTTGATTAAGGTGCGCGTCTCGGGGTGCTAATTTTGGGAGTTTCCAGCGGCCACAATTTTGAAGCTATCGACCTCAAATTTTTTTTAAATTAAAGCTATTCAAATTATCTACAACTTATAGAAGCCCTTTTTTTGATTTTCGAAAAAATAAATTTTTTTTTAGACTAATCGCATTAAATAAAAGATATTTTTTAAAAATTCGCTCTATATCTTATAGATAATTAAATTAGTAATCATTGTGTTAAAAAATAATTAATTTTTTATCCTTAATTAATTAGCTGGAATCTTTCAAATAAAGTGGAATAAATCCCTTGTATTCCTATGGGAAAAACTAACGCCATCTCTTGCCGCCTCGAGTAAATCGGTAGTCAATCGTGTTCTAACGGCTTTTCGAGACGCGCACCTTAAGGCCAAAAAGAGAGTTGGAATTTTAAGGGATTTTTTTTTTGAACGGAGTTCTTTTACGCGGATTAGAGTAGGGTGAATTGGCAGAATTCATCACGTAACGTAATAAAAATGCGATACTTTCTAGTAAATTTTAAAATTCCCTTAAAATAAAAAAGTTTTAATAAGTTTTAATAAAAAAATTTATCAAATATTTATTAACTTAGAAAAGACCCTGGGGGCCTTAGCACTTCCTCTTAAAGGAAAATTTTTCTAAATTATATTTGATAACAATTAATTTAGAAAAATAGGATCCATGTCTAAATAGCCTCAGAAGCCGAAAAAGACATAAATAAAAAAAAAGAAATTATTTTAAAAAACGGACAGACCTAACAGTCCAAAACAAAATTTCTAATTGGCTATAGTAGTGTATTTATTTTATTGATGATAAATTATAATTAGTTTCTTTATAAAAATGTTAAAAATCAACGATCACGTATTTCTAATTTATAATCAAAGTTCAACTGCGATGTTTTAATTGGGCCATCGGCTTTTGAGCCTTTCAAAGTAATTTGTTTGGGAATATAACAAAAGGCCCACCTGACTCATCAATCAACGTTCTCAATGATGTATCCAATTGAGTTCCCAATCCCTTTTCCCCTTCAAACTCATCTCATCCCGTTTCTAACTGAAAAACAATCATCATTTCTTTCCAAAGTAAAAAAAAAAAAAAAAAATAGAACTTCGCTGATGGGAGGAGATTTATTTTCGCCTATTATTTATAGCGAGTTGTCAATAGGAAAATATATATTTAGAGGAAAGGAAATCTTATTAAGATGTTTTTTAGAGAAAACTCTGCTAAACGAGATTAAGAAGTAAGCAAAATTAAGAGGAAAACATTTTGTTTTCGCTTCACCTATTACTAATAATTGAATCGTAATTTAAGGTGCGCGTCTCGAAAAGCCGTTAGAAGACCATTCACTACCGAGTTACTCGAGGCGGCAAGAGATGGTGTTAGTTGTTCCCATAGGGAAACAAGGGATTTATTTCATTTCATTTGAAAGATTCCAGCTAATTAATTAAGGGTAAAAAATTAATTATTCTTTAACACAATGATTACTAATTTAATTATCTATAAGATATAGAGCGAATTTTTTAAAAATATCTTTTATTTAATGCGATTAATCTAAAAAAAAAATTTATTTTTTCGAAAATCAAAAAAAGGGCTTCTATAAGTTGTAGATATTTTAAATAGCATTAATTTAAAAAAAATTTCAGGTCGATAGCTTCAAAATTGTGGCCGCTGCAATCTCCCAAAATTAGCACCCCGAGACGCGCACCTTAAACCTATTATATCGCTAAAGTGAAGATAGTTTATATTTTATCAGATTTGAAATTGAAATGAAAGGCACTTCTGTTGTTTCGATTGTGAAAATGTATTTCTTAAATATGAAATTTAATAAATTCCTAGGTTTATACATGTTTATTATATATTAATTCTAGCCTCGTAATTTGAATCAGTCGGTTTTGACGCATCCCATTAGTCATAAAAAATAAATATAACGATTTATTTCTAATAGGCTTAATGCAAATACATTTAATAATAATAATCAAGCTTTTAATAAAATTAAATTATGAATTTTTCATGTAAATAAAAGAGTAGCTATTTGTAATTTGTTCTTAAAACAAATATATTAACGAAATTAGAAAATGAAAATATCAACTCTTTTTACTTTATTGAAATTTTATGTCAAATTCTACGTAATAAAAAGTTAACTACGATTCTAAAAAAGAAAAACGAATATCGGAAAAAACATCGATTTAACCTGATGCACGATAAACCAAAACTAATTTAATTTTAATATTTTAAGGAGACGACGAACGATTTCAATTACTTAATAAAATTAATATTTATAAAAATGGGAAGGAATTTTGCCTTAGTAATAAAGCAAAGAAATCGGGCCTAACGATAAAATAAAACTATTAGGCAAGTGAAATTGACCGTAACTAAAAAGTTAAGAATATCTCAGCTTAATTGCTGAAGTTGGTCTCAAAAAATGGTGTTAATTCCTAAAATGCAAAATAATAAACAAACGCAGGTATAGATATCTAACTCTCTGGAGATCACAACTTCTAACCCCTAAATGGAAGTCGACCTACAAGATGGATTGGTGATTTCAAGAAGTTAGTAAACTTCATTGAACAAGCAAGAAATTGAATTGATGGGGAACTGAAAGAGGCACCATTCCTTAGGGTAGAGCGAATTATTATTAGTAGAATTTTAATCAATTTTTAATTTTTCATACACGGCATATATTACATAGAGAAAGTATTAATATTGTTCGACCCCTAGATTTTCTCGACGTTTTAGGCCACACTGAGACCAATAAATATTTTCTTAAAAAACGCAATCGATAAAATAAGAACTTTCGGAATAAATTCGCCAACCAGATGTGGTACTTTACTGGTAAAGCATAGGACTGGACAGTCATCAAGAAATCACTTTTGAATATTTAATGTCAAAAACGGCCTTGGAAAACTATTCAGTTTTCGAAAAAATGTCAAAGAATAAAAACTTTTTAAAATAGGGTAATTTATCATAATATGACAAAAAATCTGGTGTGACTGGTGCACAGCACACAACTTTCTCTTACCTTCGGTAATCGAAAGTTGTGTTCTGTGCTTGTCACACCAGATTTTTTGTGTCGACATGTATTTAATGAGTAGAAACAGCCGGAGGAAAATTTATACAGGATAAACAGGAAGTTACTTCCGGAAGTCAGGTGAAATTGACAATAGTAAGAAAAACGAATTTTTTCTTTTTGCAAGGATCTTTATAGCTTGGCGACCGAGCGTGCACTGCTTGTCTCAGTTTCAACCCCTGAGGGTCATCATCAGGCCTATTAAAAATAGCTCTATTGTTTAGAAAGTCCAAATAAATTAAAAACAAAAAGAGCAAATGTTGAATTGTAAAATGTAGAATTGCCTGTATGTGTGATTGATTTTCATTGACATGTGCCTATATACAGTGGCGTATTCAGGGGGGGTCCCGGGGGGCGGGCCCCCCCCCCAAAGCTTCTCAAAACAAAAAAATACCTATTGTTTTCCCTAATGTTTTTTTTTTTTTTAATAATTATTTTATTAACTCTCCTAAATTCTAAAATCTAAAAAAAACTTATAAATAATTGAAAAAAACTCTAATATTTACGAATTTTGTATTAAAATTATTTTTTATTTCAAGAAAAAAAAATTTTTTTTTATTTGTTTTTTATTTATAATTTTATATTATCTAAAAAAAATTTCTCCACTTTAAGTTTCTTGGAAGAAGAGGGGGGGGGAGGGGGTTCAAAAATTTTTGGGCCCCCCAAGCAGAAATCCTGGCTACGCTACTGCCTATATAGGTACTAAAAAGAAAATAGTTACAAATTGTCTCCATTTTGATTATTATGTATAAAAAAATGAGAATATGCTGTTCTCTTTTTTTATAGGCCTGATGATGACCCTCAGGGGTTGAAACTGAGACAAGCAGTGCACGCTCGGTCGCCAAGCTATGAAGATCCTTGCAAAAGAAAAAATTCGTTTTTCTTACTATTGTCAATTTCACCTGACTTCCGGAAGTAACTTCCTGTTTATCCTGTATAGACATGTATTTAGTTTCCGACAGTAGGGTAAAATTGATTTCAAGATGTAAAATTTATAAGTACGGGAAAATATTTATATTTTGTTACCATGGCAACCATTTCACCTATCTTTTCTATGGAGTACAAGAGTAAAGTGGTCTTCAGAAGATTTCAATGACAAAATGAGAATATACATTTTATTGAAGATCTAAAAAATAATTGATTTTTGAATTAAAAAAAAAAATCGTTGGAGCAAATTTAAAGATATTCGAAAAAAACTAAAAAAGTGCATCAGTAAAGTACTAGTACTCTTTGGCCAATTTTGTTAAAAAGCTTCGCGTCACGTCCCAGGGGGGTGCCTAACTTAAATATAAAATTTCAACCTTCTAGCTCTTTTCGGTCTTGAGATATTTTGTTCACAGGCAGACAGCACAGACACACACACACACACACACACACACACACAGAGGAGACCATGTCGCGAAAACCACTTTTTTGGATTCAGGGGACCTCAAAACGTGAAGATCCATCAAAATCTCGACATCGAATTTTTGACATGAATCCAATACTTTCTCTCTCTATATATTAACATATATACAGAGGTAAGAGAAAGAAAAAAAAAATTGAAAATTTCAAAATTTTTGAAAAAACTTTTTAGGTAAAGTACTATTTCCAGGTGAAGTATTTACTCCAAAAGTTGAGAGAAATCTACAATTTTAGTGCAAGGAGTATATACCCAATTTCATCGAAATGGCTGCGCTGGTTTTTAAGCAAACGTGTTCACACACACACACATAGACACACAGACATAATTGCAAAAGAATATATTAATAATAACAATTAAGTTTTCCCAAAATACGTAACACATTGATTTTAAAGATAAATTGATACCTTAGAAAATTCTTTCTGACAAAATTATATAAACGAAGGTTTAATACTTATCGCGATATTTAATACTTTTTTTTTTTGTTTTTTTTTTTTTTTTTTTTTGGAATATCAAACAATAATAAATTTAAGGTTCTCCTTATTTGCTTATCGTTATTTTCTTGAAAGTTGACGATGTATGTTTAGCACGTTTATTCAAGATAGAAGACTTACGTACATGTTTTCCCCAAAAATAAATAATACTCTGTATTTAATTTCAATAATACCATCAGGATCGCGGTTTAAACCCCTAGAAACCGAATTCTCAGCTCTTAGTATAATTAAAACCAGCGTAAATAGTATTTATCAAATTAATTAATTAAAGAAAAAGAATTTTATCATTTTAAAGATGAAAGAGAATAATTAAATGTAGAATCGATTTCAATATTTGTTCATTAAATCCTCGCAAGAGCGATTAATAGGCCGTTAGTTGAGTTAATGATCGCAACTCAACAAGTAACCTGGATAATGCGCCTGCGTTTAATGTTTAAACAACAACAACAACAACAACAAGAGCAAGAGCAAGAGCAGCCAACTTTTTATCTATTCAAAGTAATGAACGATGCCTTAAAAAAAGAAATAGGCATGCATACTTTATCATTATTATATTCAGATGGTTGAATTAAATTTTAAGTGAACTCAAGAGGAAGTTTTGCTATATAGTAAAAATGTGTCAAACAAAATTTCTCAATAATTTACAATAAAATTGCTTTATAAGATAATTAAATTAAATGGATGAAGTAAGAGAGATAAAAGTTTTAAATTAAAAAAAAATTTAGTTGAAACATTGATCATTAAAAATATCTGAGCCCTCGGGGCTTGGTGTAAGGGTTAGCGTGCTAACCTCGTATACCAAAAGTCACGGGTTCGGACCCCAGGGAGTCCGATGATTTTATTTAAGCTAATGGCTTAAATAAGAATGCCTGGACCCCCTATATGTATATTAATCAATAACGGATATTGTCAGTCTTATATGGCCTGAGTTGCCGAAAAGACTGTGTGAATGTGTGTGTGGGGAGTGTGAGTGAGAAAAAAGTGAGTATTAAAAAAAATATATATATCTGAGATTACAAAATTGTTTCAAGGGAGTTTTATACAAATTTGGGGTTTGCCTGGGAGATAAATATGAGTTGAGAAAAGGCCATTCATCAGACAAGGTCAGCAAGCTAGTCCTAGGTTAAGCTACTTATCCTTGATTTGGAGGCAAGTGGCTAAGCCGGATTACGGATCCGAAATTTCAACGCAACTCGGGTTCGAGTCCAGCTTGCCGCAAATATTTCAACATTGTCGAAGTTTCCTCATAGGGTAGGAAAGTGGGAGAAAATCTCACCCCACAGACACAAAGGGCCCAATTTGAGGTAGCCTAAGGGGTCGTCCACATATTACGTACCCGTTAGGGGGGTCTGGACAAAACGTTACTAATTGGTTAACCCGGGACTTGTCGAGAGGTGAGGGCCGGGTGGCTGGGAAGGATCGATGTACAGTGAGCGCCACAATTAACTCCCCACCTGGGAGCTAGAGCCTTGAATAGCCCTATATGGTATTAGTGAAGTAATTTTAATGACCGAAAAGGTAAAATAGTACAGATGATTTTATTCTATCTTTTCGGTCATATACTATACCATTTACTCAATATACCACAATTAAGTCCCCACCTGGGGTCTAGCTCCAGGTGGGGACTTAATTGTGGCGCTCCCTGTACCTCATCAAATCCATCCATCCATTATCTCTGATTTTCGAGTCTTGTTAAATTTAGCAAAAGATTAAATAAGATCCAATCACATTGTGCTAGCCTTTTGAGGGTTAGGGTAATAATTAACAAAGAGGTCAATGAAATTAAAAATACCAAAGTATCTTCTTTGCGTCATCTGTTTAACCTGTTTAAACCCATATTTTATCAATTAACTAACTAATTAGTCAATAAATAATTTAACTAATGAATTTAATTCTGTTATTATATTATGCCAAAACAAGAAGAGAAGTTAGTAATACAAGGTAGGGCCTATCTATTCCGTTGCTAACTCCTTCGTCTTTGGCATCCAAAGTCGAAATAGATTTGAACACACACCGATAGGGATTTTGAGAGACCCACTTTTTTGGGATCAGGGACCCGCAAAACGATTAATTTTTGACACGATCGCAATATGTATTTATTTATTTATTTAGTTAGTTAGCAATCTCTTCCAATTACAGAGAGTGTATAATAAAAAAAATAAAACAGAATAGAGCAAAATCAAATGCTATCTTTCCTGGCATTCTCGGAGGACATTTGGACACAAAATTGGAGACTTCAATAATTCTTGTTACATATATAGGCAAGAGAAAGTAACAATATAAATACAAATCAAATTTTTATGTATTAATTTTTAAAATTGTATATTAAAATATGTTCTCAAATCTTGGGGGGGGAGGGGAAATTGCACCTTTTACCATAACATCTTGAATTGAAGAATAGATTACTTTTATCCTCCATCTATCCCCACCTACTGTATATTTCTCTTTCCTATTTCAATATTGAACTACAATTTCTTACCGAATAATTAACAAATTTTAAAATTCGAATTAAATATTTATTAAGCTTGTTTATCTAATTTGGATAATTTCCTCTCAATCCATCTATTATACGAATTATCTTTTGGCGGCATGTATTTTCCCAATATAACGACAAGTAAAAAGCAAACATGTCAGAGCGATCATCCTCTAATTTCCTATCCTGACAGGCTAACACATATTTGATCCCCTCATCCGAACCACCCACTCTGATTGGTCACCTGTCATGGAACGTGTCAAGGTCTTAATTATCCGCTTGTTTTCACTGAAGGTTTATCTCCCGGGGTGGCTTACTCTATTTCCATTTACAAGCCCTCTGTTCCGTTTATTATAGAGCCCCCTCCGAGTTGGTGATTCCGGAAGTGCTTAGTAGATAATTAAATTGCCAAAACCACTTAGCTGATTTAGCTGGTAAACTTTTTCATCGAACTTAGAAAACATTTTTTTTTTTTTTTTAGAAGAAATTAATGCAATTTTTATAGTGGTATTTTAGAGTAGGCGTCTAGCCGTGGGGCCTCGATCTACTGGACTCCCTGCCAACTGGCTCGGGGCCGCCAGCGGCGGACCCTCGCCTTTTCTTAATTATGAAAAAAAAATTATCATTACTCAGGGGCGTATTGGGGGGGGGGGGGGGGGGGCGGGCCCCCCCCAAATTTCCCAAACACATATACATATATAGGAATATACAACATAGCGCAACAAATTTTTCCCCAGGATGACAACTTTTTCCAATAAAAAAATTTCCTAAAAAATTTTTTTAAAAAAAAAGTTTTTTTAAAAAAAAATTTTTTTTAAAAAATTTTGTTTTGCCCCCAAAATTTTATATAGCCCCGTCATTACTATTACTTTCTTTTACCTATGTATATATGTGATATATATATATATATATATATATATATATAGAGAGAGAGAGAGAGAGAGAGAGAAAGTATTAGATTCATGTCAAAAATCCGATGCCGAGATTATGATAAATATACACGTTTTGAGGTCCCCTGAATCGAAAAAAGTGGTTTTCGCGACATGGTCTGTCTGTGTGTCTGTGAACAAAATATCTCAAGAACGAAAAGAGCTAGGAGGTTGAAATTTTATATTTAAGTTAGGCACCCCCATGGGACGTGACAGGAAGCTTTTGAACAAAATCGACCAAAGAGTACTAGTACTTTACTAATGCACGTTTTCAGTTTTTTTTCGATTTTCCCTAGATTCGCTCGAACGAATTTTTTTTAAATTCAAAAATCAATTATTTTTTAGATTCTCAATAAAATGTATATTCTCATTTTGTCATTGAAATCTTCTGAAGACCACTTTACTCTTGTACTCCATAGAAAAGATAGGAGAAATGGTTGCCATGGTAAATAAATAAAATATTTTCCCATACTTATAAATTTTACATCTTGAAATTCGAATGTGCTGTACTGTTGGAAACTAAATATATGTCGACACGAAAAATCTGATGTGACAAGCACAGAACACAACTTTCGATTATTTCGAAGGTAGAGAAAGTTGTGTCACACCAGATTTTTTTCGAAATTTTCTTTATCGATTTCATTTAAATTTTGAATATTTACTATTTGCGGCATAGGAAACAAATTACGTCAATGAAAAACGTCGAGTACTAGTACTTTACTGTGTACTTTTTTAGTTTTTCCAATTTTATCTAATAAAAAAAGACACCGAGCACCAGCTCGGTCAAACCGGAACTTGATAATAAACAAAAAAAATATGAAATTTTATTTAAAATTTGTAAGCCGAAAAACGGTCTCAGGTCATATTATGGTATCGTTTGAAAATAAGGAAAAGTTATTCAACTTGGTTGCCAATTTTTTTTTTTTTTAATCAAATATGGACTGTAATTCTAGACAATTTATTCCGATAACTTGTAATTTAGATATATGGAAGTTAGTATATAATTCATTGAAACCTGTTAAATTGCGATTTACTGGTATATTTACAAATTTTCCCCATTTTCCCCCTAAGCCAATTTTTTTGGAGAACGGTGGGAGTAAATACAAAATTTATAACCCAAAGCTTTTGTTGGTCAATGGGAGAAATATTATATCACTGGCTTAAAATTTTAACTCGCGCAAACACCGCATGATCCACATATCTTATTTTATTTATTTAGTATACACCAGGGGTGGCCAACCCGCGGCATGTTTGACAGAGAAACATTTTTCCGGTAGTAGAATTTATAAAATTATTAGAAATTATTTTCCGATTATTAATTTGAAAGGAGTTAAATAATGGCTTCTCATTCGTTTTTACTTTCTCTTACCTATGTATATATGTAATATATATATAGAGAGAAAGTATTGGATTCATGTCAAAAATTCGATGTCGAGATTTTGATGGATCTTTACGTTTTGAGGTCCCCTGAATCCAAAAAAGTGGTTTTCGCGACATGGTCTGTCTGTCTGTCTGTCTGTGTGTGTGTGTTCAATTTTAAGCATGAAGGAATTGAGCTACGAGGTTGAAATTTTATATATAAGTTAAACACCCCCGGGACCGGAAAAATAAGCTTTTAATCAAAATCGGCCAAAGAGTACTAGTACTTTACTGATGTACTTTTTCAGTTTTTTTCGATTTTCTCAAAATTCGCTCTAACGATTTTGATTAAAATTCAAAAATAAATTATTTTTTAGATGCTCTTTCAAATGTATATTCTCGTTTTGCTCTCGAAATTGTTTGAAGCACACTTTACTCTTGTGCTTCATAGGAAAGATAGGAGAAATGATTGTCATGGTAACAAAATATAAATATTTTCCCATACTTATAAATTTTACATCTGAATTCGAATATTCCCTACTGCCGGGAACTAAATACATGTCGACACAAAAAATCTGGTGTGACAAGCACAGTACACAACTTTCGATTACCGAAGGTAAGAGAAAGTTGTGTGCTGTGCGCCAGTCACACCAGATCCCCCCCAAGAAACCTTTTTTTTTTTGCCCCGCTTCCCCTTAAATTCCCCTGCGGTTTGCTTTTGGTCATTTAATTATCACCCCTTAAAAAAAAAAGATCAATTTACCCTTTATCATTATTATCATTGTTTTGTTTCATAAAAAACGATATTTCTAAGTATTTTTTTTTTAAAGTCGATTACATTTTGTTCAATTTAAATGATTATTCTTCATTTTTTGTTCTCTAAAAAAAAATAATTTTTGTTGTCTTTTAATCCATTAAAAAAAAAATTTATCAAATCATATAATTGGATGAAATTGAATTTAATCAATAGCTGAAAAGACAGAGGGTGGAATTAATTTAGAATTATAAAGCTAGATGGACACTTAGCCAATCGGAAAAAAAGGGTCTTCCAAATGGATTAGAGTCAAGTAGTGCACCAGGTCAATTTTGTCCGATCCGCCAAATGGTGCGTCAAAATTTCCCCGTTTCTAAATCATCATTCCTAAATCATAGGCGTAGCCAGAAATTTTTGATGGGGGGGTTCAAGAAATTCTTTTTCAAAAATTTAAGATTATTTTAGGGTTTTTTTTTTTTAGTTCTAGTAAATTATTATATTTTACTTTCTCTTACCCTATATGAAATATAATTTGTATTATAAACTTTTGAATTATTTAAAATATTGAAAAAATAAATTTTAATTTTTGTTTTTTAAGTTTATAAAATATTTAGCCCAATGGCAATTGTCTAATCGCCAAAAAATGAAAATATTTTTTTCTTATTGTTTAAGTAAGTTTTTAATTTAAAAAAAGCTTAAATAGTATTTTTTGAAACCTTAGTATATAGTAGGCAATATTAATGATCTAATTTCAATATAGAAATAAACTCGTTTAGTTGAAATATAGAATTATATGAAATAGACAAAAGGAGATTAATTACAATAGAATTTTATCGATGAGATTTTGTTATAATAATAATATTTCCAGTTCTATCAACAAGGAAGTCGTTAAATTCTTTTTTTTTTTTTTAGATTTATGTCTCCTGATATAAAAAAGTTTTTAATCAAACTCTCTCATAATTATGAATATATCGAGCTTGTTTGTTTTTATACGACTTTCTCTTTACGAGAAATGAATGCATCAATTGAACGAACATTGATCCATCCAACCGACTATTTTTATACAAAACACATTTTAATTAAAGTCTGGAGGGTTGGGGGGGGGGGAGGCTGTGTTCGAGAGGTTTGACAAATGTTAATATTGATAATCTTAAAGCCAAGGGTTGCGGGTTCAGATCCCAGGCAGTCCGATAAAAATTTATTTAAATCATTTTGATATTTGGGGCAAAAAAATTATAAAATTTTTTAAAAATAAAAAAATTTTTATTGGGTAGGTTTAAAAAAAAAAAATATTTTTATTTTATTTAAGATTGTGATGATACAAAATGGTGTGATCACATATAACAGGTATATGCGCCGCATCATTTCTAAGGAGTACAAGAGTAAAGTGGCCTTCAGAAGATTTCAATAACAAAATGAGAATATACATTTTAAAGAGAATCTAAAAAATAATTGATTTTTGAATTTTAATCAAAATCGTTGGAGCGAATTTTGAGAAAATCCAAAAAAAAAACTGAAAAAGTGCATCAGTAAAGTACTAGTACTCTTTGGCCGATTTTGTTCAAAAGCTTCGTGTCATGTCCCATGGGGGTGCCTAACTTAAATATAAAATTTCAACCTCCTAGCTCTTTTCGTTCTTGAGATATTTTGTTCACAGACACGACAGATAGACCATGTCGCGAAAACCATTTTTTTTGGATTCAGGGGACCTCAAAACGTGTATATCCATCAAAATCTCGACATCGAATTTTTGACATGAAACCAATACTTTCTCTCTATATATATAGAGGTAAGAGAAAGTAAAAAAGAGCAAATCCTGATCTGATCCTGAAATATGTGGCGAATTTGTTTTATCACAAACCCATATATTTAATAGGAATTTGGTCTAATTACCTTCCTATTAATTTATATTTTATAGTGACATATTAATATGAATAATCTGCAATCTAACTTAGCCATAAATCATGATTTTCATTTATAAATAACTATCTCTGAACGCTATCTCAGATTAGATTTGCCCTCCCTCTCCCCCCCCCCCCCGCCCCTTTTAGCTCTCATGATGCCGGGAGCCATTTAAATGCTATTCATCATTTTAGATTCTAAACATGATTGAAACCAAAGTTGCGAATAAAATCCATTGAACTTATAGTTAGTTAGCTTCCCAGTTGGGGGAGATAATGGACTGACATGGCCGGTGATTTGGGTTTGTAACTTGTAGAGTAACAGTAACACGAGATCTGACTGGCAGATAATTGTCCAAAGACAGAAGTTAAAGAGCGCCTCACTCTCTTGACTAAAATTGAACCAAATTGCGGTTCAGTTCACAAACTTGAAATAATCATCTGATGGAAAATTGTGAAATTTATTTCATTCTTCTTTTACCTACTAAGTAGAACCTGGCCTCTACGTATCGACCTATTGTTTGCCATTGCTATTCCCGGAGTATTAGCTGGGTTTCTACCAAATGGGAGGGGATTATTACTCTGCTCTTTTGCTCTTAGTACTACTAGCTGTTTGCTAAAGCTCCTCAAAACAACTTGAATAAAGCCCTATCATCTCTCTCTCTTTCTCCCTTAAGATTCCATAAATAAACACGAGCTGGAAAGTATAAAATTCTCTTCAGAATTGTTATTTTCTTTCATATCATATTTCAAAAACTATTTGTTTTAGATGTATATATCATGTAATGTTTGTGTTGTTAAAATCGTAAATTAGAGACAGAGAGTCAACATATCTAATTACAAATTTCTAAAAGTAAATAATAATACGAAATAGAGTGAGATTCTACAAAATGCTTTTATATTTTCCACCTAGAATGAGATTCATATTTGAAGATTAGATCAAATAAAAAATTCAATAGAAAACAAAAAAATCTGGTGTGACTGTCACACAGCACACAACTTTCGATTACCGAAGGTAAGGTGTGCTTGTCACACCGGGTTTTTTGTGTCGACATATAATTAGTTTCCGCCAATATATTAGAATTTAAGATGTCAAATTTATAAACATGGGAAAATATTTATATTTTGTTACCATGGCAACCATTTCTCCTATCTTTCCTATGAAGCACAAGAGTAAAGTGTGCTTCAGACAATTTTGAGAGCAAAATAAGAATATACATTTGAAAGAGAATCTAAAAATTAATTGATTTTTGAATTTTAATCAAAACCTCTATATATATATTAACATATATATATATATATATATAGAGGTAAGAGAAAGTAAAAACTCAAAATTTCTATTCCAGAGATATAGTGATTGGTGTTCGGACTAGTTTAGAAAACATCTATTTTAAATAAAGCCCATTACAAACCATACTGCGGCCGGTCTGATCATCCATTAATATCCAAAGGGGGGAGAGATTAAAGGGAAAAAAAAAAAAAAATTAACTCTACCATTTTCGAGATAATAGTGATTCTATACCAAATAATTAGGTATCTTAGCTATTAGGTATTATAGCGTTTGATTGAATGGTCACTTTAATGAGATTTTTAAATGCCAGAGAAGATGCAAATAAGCTTTTGGAGAGTATTATTGATAATAAAATATCCTATTTATATTTTAAAAAAATTTTGTTTAATCGATATACTTTTATTCAAAATTAGTTAACTAAAAAGAGTTAAATGAATAGGCAGCCTCGAGAATTAAATTTTTAACTGGTAACCTAACCGTTGACTCTAGTTAAAACATTCTAAGTAAGTAAAAATAATTAAAACACTAGTTGATATGTTTTAATATATTTATTGGTGTATATATAAATTGAACAATAACAACCAGTGTTTTAAAATAATTTCATTTAATTTTACCTATTGGAACCTTTACCTGTTTCGAATGCCTCTCAACAGAATAAAATAAAATCTGGTGTGACTGGCGCACAGCACACAACTTTCTCTTACCTTCGGTAATCGAAAGTTGTGTTCTGTGCTTGTCACACCAGATTTTTGTGTCGACATATATTTAGTTCCCGACATGACAGTATGGAACATATGAATTCAGATGTAAAATTTATAAGTATAGGAAAATATTTATATTTTGTTACCATGGCAACCATTTCTCCTATCTTCCCTATGAAATACAAGAGTAAAGTGGTCTTCAGAAGATTTCAATCGCAAAATGAGAATATACATTTGAAAGAGCATCTAAAAAATAATTGATTTTTTGAATTTTTAAAAAAAATCGTTGGAGCAAATTTTGAGAAAATCGAAAAAAACTGAAAAAGTACATCAGTAAAGTACTAGTACTCTTTGGCCGATTTTGATTAAAAGCTTATTTTTCCGGTCCCGGGGGGTGTTTAACTTAAATATAAAATTTCAACCTCGTAGCTCAATTCCTTCATGCTTAAAATTGAACACACACACACACACACCCACCCACCCACCCACCCACCCACCCACCCACCCACAGACAGACCATGTCGCGAAAACCACTTTTTTGGATTCAGGGGACCTCAAAACGTGAAGATCCATCAAAATCTCGACATCGAATTTTTGGACATGAATCCAATACTTTCTCTCTATATATATATTACATATATACATAGGTAAGAGAAAGTAAAAATGTAAGGAAAGTTGACAATGTCAGACTCTATTTAGATTCCGTCTTCTTTTTACAACGAGGGAATTTTAATTTGCGAGTGGTCCAGAAGTCAAATTCTACTGTATTCGATATCAAATTGAAGGTACGAACATGAATGCTCGGAAGAAGAGGAGAAAAAAACGTCCAAAATTTTATAAGCAACAATGAAATAGATATAAATTTTTTTGTTTAATGGATGCCACCATTTAAGACCTGCTAAGGGAAATTTCGCCAATGCAGTTATTAACAATGTTTAAATTTCAATTTATTTGCTAAAAGGAAAATTCTTGACTCTTGTATGACAGATTGATAAATAGATTGGATTTTGTAATTTATTTTCTTTAGACCCCATGATTTGTTTTGAAATTAGATATTATACTCCAGTTCATTCAGATATAAGCTTATTAAAGTTTTATCTTAATCAAGGAAGGAATGCGGTGATTTATTTTTAACGAAAATGTAAGCTCGCTCTAATAGGATTTATTTATAAATTAACGGAAAATTTGCATGTTAAAAAAAGGACAAAAATAGAGATGGAATTAGTAAAAAGAGAAATAATCACGTATCTTTGTAAAAAAAAACAAACCAAAAAGCCCTTTGGCCCCACACTGAATAAAATGTTAATGTTTTTGCCGTGTTTATTTAATGTGACTTGTAACAGACTATATTATTATTCATTTATTGAAAAGGACAAATGAAGCAAAACGTTGTAATTATAAATTTTTAAAAACAATAAAATTTTTTTAAAGATGAATTGAGATTAGTTCTATATACAAAAAGATGCGGTAACTCACCCCAGTAAAATTCTAAGTGGACTAATCATATCTTACTTTTCTACCTAATGAAAAAATCCCTGCAAAATTCTGGCAAGGGATTCGAAGGGTTCCTAAGTTACCCAGTGTTGTTATCTGTTTATGAGAGTTTCGAAATCTTCAAAAATTAATTCCGCCCCAGTAATAAGAAATTTTAGAATGTCATTAATCATTCTATGCTACTATACTATTTGCTAAATATAAATTATAAATTTTGACTAAAACGGAATACACTTATTTTTTAGTAAAAGTATCAAAAAACATTAATATCTTTATGCATTATAGGGGATGGGGCATTAACCCCCTGGTTAATGCCTTCATACCCCCCCCCTTTTAAGGAAA
>JAKCPI010018351.1:0-81739 GCA_023213315.1 Euborellia annulipes
TTTGTTAATTATAATCTCATTGTTTGTAACAACGATAAATAATTCTTGGAAAAAATAGATTATTAGGTAAATCCTTTTAAAAAACTATTTGGTTTTGTGAAATTCAGCAAAGAAAAAATATTATGGAAAAAAGTAGAGAAAAACAATTCAAAGAAAAACACAAGAGAATAGTAAAACGTCTTTTTTTTCAAAAAGAATTATTCATGGCAGAATACTAGGATTTTAGCCCAAAAAGACGCTAAGCTGACGTTTCCATCTTGATAAATAATATGCTCAGAGTTTCCTAGGCTGTTAGTATTTTTGCATTAATAATATCTATTTATACTAACAACTCATGAGGATGGCCTTAACCAACACCGGAATGTCAGACTAGTGGGCCTACAAATATACAGTGGAACTTCGCTTAACGAGCATAATTCGTTCCAGAATCAAACTCGTAAAGCGAAACACTCGTTATGCGAAACAATTTTTTCTCAAATAAACTAATGTAAAATACGATAATGCGTTTTAAGTCGAAAAAATATTTATTCAAAGAAAATTATTTATATATTGTTGAGAGGAGTGAATCTTCTTTATCTATTTCCTGATTATCTTCCTAATAATTAATTCAATTCCCCCCCCCCCCCCCCCAAGGCCCTCGGAGCTTGGTGTAGAGGTTAGCGTGCTAATCTCGTATACCAACCGTCGCGGGTTCGGACCCCAGGCAGTCCGATGATTTTATTTAAGCCATTTGGATACCAAATGGCTTAAATAAGAAATGCCTGGGCCCCCAATATATGTATATTGCCTAATAGCGGATATTGTAAATGTCCTAAATGGTCTGAGTTGCCGAAAAGACAGTGTGAATGTGTGAGTGAGTGAGTGAGTGTGAGTGTGAATGAGAAAAAAGTGTGAGTGTTAAAAAAAAATTCAATTCATTTTGAGAAAAAAATTAAACAATTATTTCTGTGGAGATAAAAAAAGTGCCTGACGAGTGCACCTCTGTCGACTTTTATTTCATTAAAATTAACGCCCTTAAAGCTAACGTTTCGGTCTCAGGCCTAGACCATATTCAGTCCACTAACATTCAAGTATATACATTTTTTTCCTTTTACCAGCAACAACACCGATTATTTGTCGTCTGCTCAATGCAAGAAAAAATCTTATCGTATCATTTGTTGTTATTAAGATTTAAAAAATGTACATATTTAGATTATTCCCAGTCGGTTCTGAAGATGGTCTAGATCTGAGGTCGAAACGTTACCCATGAGGATGTTAATTTTAATAAAATAAAAAAATCTTATTTCACTCACAGTTTTTTTCTTAAATATCATATTTAATAAAAAAATAAGTATTTAAGTCTGAGACTCAACCCATATTTATTTCAATCTTAGAATATAATAGAATATATCGTTAAGGGCGGACAGTAAATAACTGATCAAGAACTCTTCTCTAAAAAACAGAGGCAAAAAAGCAAAACTTTGAAATGTATTAAGAAAAACTTTATACATGTATTAAAATAAAAAAGCTCGTGTCTCGCGTGAGAGATTTCAGTTAAAACGTGAAGGTTTTTGTATTTATTATTTTATTTTATAACTTAAATAGTAAAATATTCGACTCACCAAAGCAGCAGAGGTGAGAAGACGTAGGCGATGAAGACCATCTGGAAAAATAAAAAAAGTATAATTAGCAAAAAAAAAAATTACAATTTAATTTTATAATTTTAATAAAATTTTATATGTCCCTTTCCTCTTTCAACTTGCTCTTTATTATATAGCCTAGTGCTGTTTTTATACAGTACAATATAACTCGGGGAATAATTACATATCGTTCGTTCCTTGGCTCGCCTGCCATTTCCCTATCTTTTAATGGGTGAAAAAAATTAAAATCTAATCTATATGGACAAAGTATTTAATAAAGATGAAATAACTAAAAAGCAATTAAAAAACAAATTCTAATTTATAAAAAAAAAAATAAAATAATAATAAAAAGGAGAGAATGTTAAATAAAAGTGATATAATAATTAACAAGTTGATTCAAGAGTTTTTTTTATTCCTTTCGACATATGGAGCTACTAAATTCCATTTATATATTTAATATTGATTTAAATAAATTTTACATGTATTATGGTTAAAACAATTCTTTTTTCTAATAAAAGAATAGTAAATAGGTAAGAGAAAGTAAAAAATTAATCTTTACAAGCAAAGAAGCTATTATGCATGCAGCAGCAGAGTTTACTAGTAGTGTAAGTTTTTTACTTGCTGGAAGGTAGGCAACCCAATTGACCAACTGTTTAGGAAATTTTTTGATTAAGGTGCGCGTCTCGGGGTGCTAATTTTGGGAGTTTCCAGCGGCCACAATTTGGAAGCTATCGACTTCAAATTTTTTTAAAATTAAAGTTAATTAAAATATCTACAACATATAGAAGCCCTTTTTTTTGATTTTCGAAAAAATAAATTTTTTTTTTTTAGATTAATCGCATTAAATAAAAGATATTTTAAAAAATCCGCTCTATATCTTATAGATAATTAAATTAGTAATCATTGTGTTAAAAAATAATTAATTTTCTACCCTTAATTAATTAGCTGGAATCTTTAAAATGAAATGAAATAAATCCCTTGTATTCCTATGAGAAAAACTAACGCCATCTCTTGCCGCCTCGAGTAACTCGGTAGCGAATGGTCTTATAACGGCTTTTCGAGACGGGCACCTTAAGGCCAAGAAAGAGTACCGGTAGGCATTTTAAGGATTTTTTTTGAACGAAGTTCTTTTACGCGGCTTAGAATAGGGTGAATTGGCAGAATTCATCACGTAACGTAATAAAAATGCGATACTTTCTAGTAAATTTTAAATTCCCTAAAAATAAAAAAGATTTTATAAGTTTTAATAAAAAAATTTATCAAATATTTATTAACTTAGAAAAGACCCTGGGCCTTAGCACTTCCTCTTAAGGGAAAATTTGTCTAAATTATATTTGATAATAATTAATTTAGAAAAATAGGATGCATGTCTAAATAGCCTCAGAAGCCGAAAAAGACATAAATAAAAAAAAGAAATTATTTTAAAAAACGGACAGACCTAACAGTCCAAAACAAAATTTCTAATTGGCTATAGTAGTGTATTTATTTTATTGATGATAAATTATAATTAGTTTCTTTATAAAAATGTTAAAAATCAACGATCACGTATTTCTAATTTATAATCAAAGTTCAACTGCGATGTTTTAATTGGGCCATCGGCTTTTGAGCCTTTCAAAGTAATTTGTTTGGGAATATAACAAAAGGCCCACCTGACTCATCAATCAACGTTCTCAATGATGTATCCAATTGAGTTCCCAATCCCTTTTCCCCTTCAAACTCATCTCATCCCGTTTCTAACTGAAAAACAATCATCATTTCTTTCCAAAGTAAAAAAAAAAAAAAAAAATAGAACTTCGCTGATGGGAGGAGATTTATTTTCGCCTATTATTTATAGCGAGTTGTCAATAGGAAAATATATATTTAGAGGGAAAGGAAATCTTATTAAGATGTTTTTTAGAGAAAACTCTGCTAAACGAGATTAAGAAGTAAGCAAAATTAAGAGGAAAACATTTTGTTTTCGCTTCACCTATTACTAATAATTGAATCGTAATTTAAGGTGCGCGTCTCGAAAAGCCGTTAGAAGACCATTCACTACCGAGTTACTCGAGGCGGCATGAGATGGTGTTAGTTGTTCCCATAGGGAAACAAGGGATTTATTTCATTTCATTTGAAAGATTCCAGCTAATTAATTAAGGGTAAAAAATTAATTATTCTTTAACATAATGATTACTAATTTAATTATCTATATGATATAGAGCGAATTTTTTTAAAATTATCTTTTATTTAATGCGATTAATCTAAAAAAAAAAATTTATTTTTTCGAAAATCAAAAAAAGGGCTTCTATAAGTTGTAGATATTTTAAATAGCATTAATTTAAAAAAATTTCAGGTCGATAGCTTCGAAATTGTGGCCGCTGCAATCTCCCAAAATTAGCACCCCGAGACGCGCACCTTAAACCTATTATATCGCTAAAGTGAAGATAGTTTATATTTTATCAGATTTGAAATTGAAATGAAAGGCACTTCTGTTGTTTCGGTTGTGAAAATGTATTTCTTAAATATGAAATTTAATAAATTCCTAGGTTTATACATGTTTATTATATATTAATTCTAGCCTCGTAATTTGAATCAGTCGGTTTTGACGCATCCCATTAGTCATAAAAAATAAATATAACGATTTATTTCTAATAGGCTTAATGCAAATACATTTAATAATAATAATCAAGCTTTTAATAAAATTAAATTATGAATTTTTCATGTAAATAAAAGAGTAGCTATTTGTAATTTGTTCTTAAAACAAATATATTAACGAAATTAGAAAATGAAAATATCAACTCTTTTTTACTTTATTGAAATTTTATGTCAAATTCTACGTAATAAAAAGTTAACTACGATTCTAAAAAAGAAAAACGAATATCGGAAAAAACATCGATTTAACCTGATGCACGATAAACCAAAACTAATTTAATTTTAATATTTTAAGGAGACGACGAACGATTTCAATTACTTAATAAAATTAATATTTATAAAAATGGGAAGGAATTTTGCCTTAGTAATAAAGCAAAGAAATCGGGCCTAACGATAAAATAAAACTATTAGGCAAGTGAAATTGACCGTAACTAAAAAGTTAAGAATATCTCAGCTTAATTGCTGAAGTTTGTCTCAAAAAGTGGTGTTATTTCCTAAAATGCAAAATAATAAACAAACGCAGGTATAGATATCTAACTCTCTGGAGATCACAACTTCTAACCCCTAAATGGAAATCGACCTACAAGATGGATTGGTGATTTCAAGAAGTTAGTAAACTTCATTGAACAAGCAAGAAATTGAATTGATGGGGAACTGAAAGAGGCACCATTCCTTAGGGTAGAGCGAATTATTATTAGTAGAATTTTAATCAATTTTTAATTTTTCATACACGGCATATATTACATAGAGAAAGTATTAATATTGTTCGACCCCTAGATTTTCTCGACGTTTTAGGCCACACTGAGACCAATAAATATTTTCTTAAAAACGCAATCGATAAAATAAGAACTTTCGGAATAAATTCGCCAACCAGATGTGGTACTTTACCGGTAAGGCATAGGACTGGACAGTCATCAAGAAATCACTTTTTGAATATTTAATGTCAAAAACGGCCTTGGAAAACTATTCAGTTTTCGAAAAAATGTCAAAGAATAAAAACTTTTTAAAATAGGGTAATTTATCATAATATGACAAAAAATCTGGTGTGACTGGTGCACAGCACACAACTTTCTCTTACCTTCGGTAATCGAAAGTTGTGTTCTGTGCTTGTCACACCAGATTTTTTGTGTCGACATGTATTTAATGAGTAGAAACAGCCGGAGGAAAATTTATACAGGATAAACAGGAAGTTACTTCCGGAAGTCAGGTGAAATTGACAATAGTAAGAAAAACGAATTTTTTCTTTTTGCAAGGATCTTTATAGCTTGGCGACCGAGCGTGCACTGCTTGTCTCAGTTTCAACCCCTGAGGGTCATCATCAGGCCTATTAAAAATAGCTCTATTGTTTAGAAAGTCCAAATAAATTAAAAAAGACAAAAAGAGCAAATGTTGAATTGTAAAATGTAGAATTGCCTGTATGTGTGATTGATTTTCATTGACATGTGCCTATATAGGTACTAAAAAGAAAATAGTTAAAAAAATTGTCTCCATTTTGATTATTATGTATAAAAAAATCTGGTGTGACTGACGCATAGCACACAACTTTCTCTTACCTTCGGTAATCGAAAGTTGTGAACTGTGCTTGTCACACCAGATTTTTTGTGTCGAAATGTATTTAGTTCCCGGCAGTAGGGAATATTTGAATTCAGATGTAAAATTTATAAGTATGGGAAAATATTTATATTTTGTTACCATGGCAACCATTTCTCCTATCTTTCCTATGAAGCACAAGAGTAAAGTGTGCTTCAAACAATTTTGAGGGCAAAACGAGAATATACATTTGAAAGAGCATCTAAAAAATAATTGATTTTTGAATTTTAAAAAAAAATCGATGGAGCAAATTTTGAGAAAATCGAAAAAAACTGAAAAAGTACATCAGTAAAGTACTAGTACTCTTTGGCCGATTTTGATTAAAAGCTTATTTTTCCGGTTCCGGGGGTGTTTAACTTAAATATAAAATTTCAGCCTCATAGCTCAATTCCTTCATGCTTAAAATTTGACACACACCCACCCACCCACCCACACACACACCCACAGACAGACCATGTCGCGAAAACCACTTTTTTAGATTAAGGGGACCTCAAAACGTATATATCCATCAAAATCTCGACATCGAATTTTTGACATGAAACCAATACTTTCTCTATATATATATATATATATATATATATATATATATATATATATATATTACATATATACATAGGTAAGAGAAAGTAAAAATGAGAATATGCTGTTCTCTTTTTAATAGGCCTGATGATGACCCTCAGGGGTTGAAACTGAGACAAGCAGTGCACGCTCGGTCGCCAAGCTATAAAGATCCTTGCAAAAAGAAAAAATTCGTTTTTCTTACTATTGTCAATTTCACCTGACTTCCGGAAGTAACTTCCTGTTTATCCTGTATAGACATGTATTTAGTTTCCGACAGTAGGGTAAAATTGATTTCAAGATGTAAAATTTATAAGTACGGGAAAATATTTATATTTTGTTACCATGGCAACCATTTCACCTTTCTTTTCTATGGAGTACAAGAGTAAAGTGGTCTTCAGAAGATTTCAATCACAAAATGAGAATATACATTTTATTGAAGATCTAAAAAATAATTGATTTTTGAATTAAAAAAAAAAATCGTTGGAGCAAATTTAGAGAAAATCGAAAAAAACTAAAAAAGTGCATCAGTAAAGTACTAGTACTCTTTGGCCAATTTTGTTAAAAAGCTTCGTGTCACGTCCCAGGGGGGTGCCTAACTTAAATATAAAATTTCAACCTTCTAGCTCTTTTCGTTCTTGAGATATTTTGTTCACAGACAGACACACACACACACACACACACACACACACACACACACACACACACACAGAGAGAGAGAGAGAGACAGACCATGTCGCGAAAACCACTTTTTTGGATTCAGAGGACCTCAAAACGTAAAGATCCATCAAAATCTCGACATCGAATTTTTGACATGAATCCAATACTTTCTCTCTCTATATATATTACATATATACATAGGAAAGAGAAAGTAAAAAAATTGAAAATTTCAAAATTTTTGAAAAAACTTTTTAGGTAAAGTACTATTTCCAGGTGAAGTATTTACTCCAAAAGTTGAGAGAAATCTACAATTTTAGTGCAAGAAGTATATACCAAATTTCATCGAAATGGCTGCGCTGGTTTTTAAGCAAACGTGTTCACACACACACACACACATAGACACACAGACATGATTGCAAAAGAATATAATTACAATTAAGTT
Source organism: Euborellia annulipes (assembly GCA_023213315.1). Classification (NCBI taxonomy): domain Eukaryota; kingdom Metazoa; phylum Arthropoda; class Insecta; order Dermaptera; family Anisolabididae; genus Euborellia; species Euborellia annulipes. The sequence goes on from JAKCPI010018351.1 coordinate 7,498, forward strand.
TTGCCAAAAAATGTAACACATTGATTTGAGATATAAATTGATACCTTAGAAAATTATTTCTGACAAAATTATATAAACGAAGGTTTAATACTTATCGCGATATTTAATACTTATAAATTTTTTTTTTTTTTTTTTTTTTTTTGGAATATCAAACAATAATAAATTTAAGGTTCTTCTCCTTATTTGCTTATCGTTATTTTCTTGAAAGTTGACGATGTATGTTTAGTAGGGTCCGACCGAAACAAGATTTTCAGCCGAAACCGAAACCGAAACCGAATATTCGGCCTCAACCTTAGTTTCGGCCGAAACCGTAACCGAAACCGAAACTTGTATTTCCTATAAAAATTTTTTTTTCATTTTACTTTTTTTTTTTTTTTTTTTGAATTTTTTTTCCCTCCCGTGAAAATCATTTTACCTTTTGACGTGACAACGTCTTACAAATCATGTGTCTATAGAAGCATGTTAGAGGGGCATGCACGAAAAAGTTTATTGGCTTGAATAACTCCTCTGTCTTAAGAGGTATAATTATGAGAAATATACGGTTAGAAAGATTGAGTTTTCACCATTTATTTTTTTCCTATCATTTTATTTTACCGCGCTGCGGTAAATTCTAATTTGAAAGTTTAAACCCCTATAGATTCTGAACGGCTAATCAGATCAGACTAAATGGGATGTCATTTGGTGCAGAAAGAAAACCTCTAATAGAATAAATAAAAAAATCCCGAGTAATTAACTCCAAAATTGGTTTTTTTCTCGAAAAACCTCATTTTTTAGGCAAAAAAATATCGAAAAATAGCCCTACTTGTGCAACGCCTAGCTACTTGACCATAAAAGCTACATTAAATCTAAATATAGTTTTAGAAAGAGTGGTTCAATACCCCAGAGCTTTTTTTCTTTTTTTTTGATATGAGGTCATTTTACCGCATGAGAGCACTCGGCGGGATTTCGTTTTTCAAAATTTTAAACCCCTGTAGATTCCGAACGGCTAATCAGATCAGACTAAATGGGATGTCATTTGGTGCAGAAAGAAAACCTCTAATAGAACAAATAAAAAAATCCCCAGTAATTAACTCCAAAATTAATTTTTTTTTGAAAAACCTCATTTTTTAAGCATATGTCGCGCTTAATGGATAAAAGTTTGGCCACACCTGTCATATATTGTTTCAATGAAAATGTTTGAACATGTTTATTTATGAAAACAAACTACTAGTAAAAAAAAAAAAACAATACTTTCTCTCTTTATATTTCAATATAGGTAAGAGAAAAAAAAATTTTTTGAAATCAAGCAAAAGACGTTGTCACGTTAAAAAGCCACCGGCTGTGTAGAAGACACAGCTAACACCTAATTTTTACTTTCTCTTACCTCTATATATATGTTAATATATATAGAGAGAGAAAGTATTGGTTTCATGTCAAAAATTCGATGTCGAGATTTTGATGGATATACACGTTTTGAGGTCCCCTGAATCCAAAAAAGTGGTTTTCGCGACATGGTCTGTCTGTCTGTCTGTGTGTCTGTGAACAAAATATCTCAAGAACGAAAAGAGCTAGGAGGTTGAAATTTTATATTTAAGTTAGGCACCACCATGGGACGTGACACGAAGCTTTTGAACAAAATCGGCCAAAGAGTACTAGTACTTTACTGATGCACTTTTTCAGTTTTTTTCGATTTTCTCAAAATTTGCTCCAACGATTTTTTTTTAAATTCAAAAATCAATTATTTTTTAGATTCTCTATAAAATGTATATTCTCATTTTGTGATTGAAATCTTCTGAAGACCACTTTACTCCTGTACTACATAGAAAAGATAGGAGAAATGGTTGCCATGGAAACAAAATATAAATATTTTTCCATACTTATAAATTTTACATCTTGAATTCAATCGTACCCTATGGTCGGAAACTAAATACATGTCGACACAAAAAATCTGGTGTGACAAGCACAGAACACAATTTTCGATTACCGAAGGTAAGAGAAAGTTGCCAGTCACACCAGATTTTTTTTTTTAGGGAGACTAAAATTTTTTTCTCCCTCAAGTGCAAATTATTTGACCTTTTTTTTTTTTTGGATGCGAGTCTCATCCCATTTTTTCAGACTCTGGTTTCGGCCGGCCGAAAGGTTCGGCCACTTTTTGGCCGAAACCGAAACTACGGCCGAAACCATGATTTTTGGCCGAAACTGGCCGAAACCGTAACCGAAACCGAATATTCGGTCGGTTCCTAATGTTTAGCACGTTTATTCAAGATAGAAGACTTACGTACATGTTTTCCCCAAAAATAAATAATACTCTGTATTTAATTTCAATAATACCATCAGGATCGCGGTTTAAACCCCTAGAAACCGAATTCTCAGCTCTTAGTATAATTAAAACCAGCGTAAATAGTATTTATCAAATTAATTAATTAAAGAAAAAGAATTTTATCATTTTAAAGATGAAAGAGAATAATTAAATGTAGAATCGATTTCAATATTTGTTCATTAAATCCTCGCAAGAGCGATTAATAGGCCGTTAGTTGAGTTAATGATCGCAACTCAACAAGTAACCTGGATAATGCGCCTGCGTTTAATGTTTAAACAACAACAACAACAACAACAAGAGCAAGAGCAAGAGCAGCCAACTTTTTATCTATTCAAAGTAATGAACGATGCCTTAAAAAAGAAATAGGCATGCATACTTTATCATTATTATATTCAGATGGTTGAATTAAATTTTAAGTGAACTCAAGAGGAAGTTTTGCTATATAGTAAAAATGTGTCAAACAAAATTTCTCAATAATTTACAATAAAATTGCTTTATAAGATAATTAAATTAAATGGATGAAGTAAGAGAGATAAAAGTTTTAAATTAAAAAAAAATTTAGTTGAAACATTGATCATTAAAAATATCTGAGCCCTCGGGGCTTGGTGTAAGGGTTAGCGTGCTAACCTCGTATACCAAAAGTCACGGGTTCGGACCCCAGGGAGTCCGATGATTTTATTTAAGCTAATGGCTTAAATAAGAATGCCTGGACCACCTATATGTATATTAATCAATAACGGATATTGTCAGTCTTATATGGCCTGAGTTGCCGAAAAGACCGTGTGAATGTGTGTGTGAGTGTGAGTGAGAAAAAAGTGAGTATTAAAAAAAATATATATATCTGAGATTACAAAATTGTTTCAAGGGAGTTTTATACAAATTTGGGTTTGCCTGGGAGATAAATATGAGATGAGAAAAGGCCATTCATCAGACAAGGTCAGCAAGCTAGTCCTAGGTTAAGCTACTTATCCTTGATTTGGAGGCAAGTGGCTAAGCCGGATTACGGATCCGAAATTTCAACGCAACTCGGGTTCGAGTCCAGCTTGCCGCAAATATTTCAACATTGTCGAAGTTTCCTCATAGGGTAGGAAAGTGGGAGAAAATCTCACCCCACAGACACAAAGGGCCCAATTTGAGGTAGCCTAAGGGGTTATTACATTACGCGTTAGGGGTCTGGACAAAACGTTACTAATTGTTACATGGGGGACCTGGTGGTTTCTCTAAGTGTACATAACAGTTCAAAGTTGAATGTATACAATTTTAGAAAAAAAAAAGTTGAATGATTTTCCTAACAGAGAAAAATGGAGTGATTATTTGAGTCACGAGAGAAAATTTACAAAAAAAAAAAAGGTAAAAAGATATGAATTTTGTATAAGAAATTTATTCGGGGGGGGGGGGGTAGTTCTCTGTTGTGACATAATATTTGTAGGGGGGTTTGTTTGTATGTGACATGGGGAAGGGGGGACTAGAAAATCGTCAATATGTGGGCGACCCTTAAGTGCCTTAAAAAATGGGAAAGACTCTGGCTTGGTTAACCTGGGACCTGCCGAGAGGTGAGGGCCGGGTAGCTGGGAAAGACCAGTGTACAGGGAGCGCCACAATTAACTCCCCACCTGGGAGCTAGAGCCTTGAATAGCCCTATATGGTATATAGTGAAGTAATTTTAATGACCAAAAAGGTAAAATAAAATCTAGTACAGATGATTTCGGTCCAAACCAAAAAGGTAAAATAAAATCATCTGTACTAGATTTTATTCTATCTTTTCGGTCATATACTATACCATTTACTCAATATACCACAATTAAGTCCCCACCTGGGGTCTAACTCCAGGTGGAGACTTGATTGTGGCGCTCCCTGTACCTCATCAAATCCATCCATCCATTATCTCTGATTTTCGAGTCTTGTTAAAGGCCCTAGGGGTATAAGAATGGTGAAAATGCCCTTGGAACATATTTCAATGATACACAGGGGATTTGTAGGTACTAATAAAATAATAAGATGCTGAAAGTTTCAGATCGCTATCTCAAATGGTTTTTGAGAAAAACCAAAATATGCTAAAATCCGAAAAACATTTTTTTCTCAGGAACGGCTGAATCGATTGATTTGAATTTTTGATATGTTTTGGGGGCTGATGGTACCTTCTAGGGAAAAAATCAAGACCTATATCAGATCATGACATCCTTGAAAAAAATGGCGTTTTTTGTTTAATTTTAATTTTTAACCATGATACAATTTTGGCACAAAAATGAAACAATTTTTTTTGAAATCCTCATTCAATTTCCTGTAAGTTCATAAGTTCATAAATTCATAAAAAAAGGTACGCCATAGTAGAAAAAAATAAAAACCATTTATTACTCAAATATTAACTTTATATGTTTTGTGCTTTAATCTTGTTTTTTATTGCTTAAGCTTACACATATATTTTCATTTTATTTTCATTTTATCCAAAATAACCAGTTTATATTCATAACATCAAAATTTTTTGCCTAAATCAAAAGTTAAAATTTTTAAACATCTATAATCATTAACTATAATGCTATAAGATAAAAACAGTTTTTGATTAATGAATAATAAAAATAAAAACTAATATCAAAAAGATAAATCTACTATATAAATTACTCAGGGGCGTATATAAGGGGGGGGCAGAGGGGGCCCGGACCCCTCCCCCCGAAATTTCCCAAACACATATACATATATAGCGATATACAGACATCAGAGCAACAAATTTTTTCGCAGGATGGAAAACTTTGGTTCCGCAAAGGAAAAAATGTTCCGCAAAAAATTTCGTGTGAAAAAAAAATTTAGTTTCTTAAAAAAAAAATTTTTACCAGAAAAATTTTTGAGTTCAGGCCCCCCCTAAAAAAATTTCTATATACGCACCTGAAATTACTATCCAATATGTAAAAGACCATACTAACATACTTAAAGCTCAAGTACACTCTCGCCATATTAATAACAAAGTGTATAGATGTTTTATTAAATATTAAAAAAAATGCTAATGGACCTAAAGGCGTATTAAGACATAGCTGTGAGTGTGCGAATGGTCTTAGAACAATTGGATGTTGCTCTCATGTTGCTGCCATTGTTTATTATTTGTCATAAGAAAAATATTTGACAAAAATTCTGAGGCCCGCTGAAACATTGAGCAAATTATTTGATAAAGACAACGTTTCAACTGTGATTGAAGAAGACAGTGACGAAGACTGATTAAACGTGATTCTGCATTTTGACGTGACAACGTCTTACAAATCATGTTAGAGGGTCATGCAAGAAAAAGTTTATCGGCTTGAATAACTCCTCTGTCTTAAGAGGTATAATTATGGGGAATATACGGTTAGAAAGAATGAGTTTCCAGCTAAAGATTTCACCATTTATTTTTTCCTATCATTTAATTTTACCGCGCTGCGGTAAATTCTAATTTGAGATTTTAAACCCCCTGTAGATTCCAAACGACTAATCCGATCAGACTAAATGGGATGTCATTTGGTGCGGAAAGAAAACCTCTAAGAGAATAAATAAAAAAATCCCGAGTAATTAAGTCCAAAATTAGTTTTTTTCTCGAAAAACCTCATTTTTTAGGCAAAAAAATATCGAAAAATAGCCCTATTTGTGCAACGCCTAGCGACTTGACCATAAAAGCTACATTAAATCTAAATATAGTTTTAGAAAGAGTGGTTCAATACCCCGGGGTGTTTTTTTTCTTTTTTTCGATATGACGTCATTTTACCGCATGAGAGCACTCGGCGGGATTTCGTTTTTCGAAAATTTAAACCCCTGTAGATTCCGAACGGCTAATCAGATCTGACTAAATGAGATGTCATTTGGTGCAGGAAGATAACCTCTAAGAGAATAAATAAAAAAATCCAGAGTAATTAACTCGAAAATTTGTTTTTTTTTCTCGAAAAACCTCATTTTTAGGCAAAAAAATATCGAAAAATAGCCCTACTTGTGCAACGCATAGCGACTTGACCATAAAAGCTACATTAAATCTAAATATAGTTTTAGAAAGAGTGGTTCAATACCCCGGGGTGTTTTTTTTCTTTTTTTGATATGACGTCATTTTACCGCATGAGAGCACTCGGCGGGATTTCGTTTTTGAAAAATTTAAACCCCTGTAGATTCCGAATGGCTAATCAGATCTGACTAAATGAGATGTCATTTGGTGCAGGAAGATAACCTCTAAGAGAATAAATAAAAAAATCCCGAGTAATTAACTTAAAAATTTGTTTTTTTCTCGAAAAACCTCATTTTTTAGGCAAAAAAATATCGAAAAATAGCCCTACTTGTGCAACGCATAGCGACTTCACCATAAAAGCTACATTAAATCTAAATATAGTTTTAGAAAGAGTGGTTCAATACCCCGGGGTGTTTTTTTCTTTTTTTTGATATGACGTCATTTTACCGCATGAGAGCACTCGGCGGGATTTCGTTTTTCAAAAATTTAAACCCCTGTCGATTCCGAACGGCTAATCAGATCTGACTAAATGAGATGTCATTTGGTGCAGAAAAAGATCCTCTAATAGAATAAATAAAAAAAATCCCGAGTAATTATCGCTAAAATTAGTTTTTTTTCTCGAAAAACCTCATTTTTTAAGCATAAGTCGCCCTTAATGGATAAAAAAAGCCACACCTGTCATATATTGTTTCAATGAAAATGTTTGAACATGTTTGTTTATGAAAACAAACTACTAGTAAAAAAAAAAAACAATACTTTCTCTCTTTATATTTCAATATAGGTAAGAGAAAAAAAAATTTTTTTCAAGTCAAGCAAAAGACGTTGTCACGTTAAAAAGCCACCGGCTGTGTAGAAGACACAGCCAACACCTAATTTTTTATTGTTGAAAGATTTATCTTTTTGATATTAGTTTTTATTTTTATTATTCATTAATCAAAAACTGTTTTTATCTTATAGCATTATAGTTAATGATTATAGATATTTAAAAATTTTAACTTTTGATTTAGGCAAAAAATTTTGATGTTATGAATATAAACTGGTTATTTTGAATAAAATGAAAAAATATGTGTAAGCTTAAGCAATAAAAACAAGATTAAAGCACAAAACATATAAAGTCAATATTTGAGTAATAAATGGTTTTTATTTTTTTCTACTATGGCGTACCTTTTTTTATGAATTTATGAACTTATGAACTTACAGGAAATTAAATGAGGATTTCAAAAAAATTGTTGCATTTTTGTGCCAAAATTGTATCATGGTTAAAAATTAAAATTAAACAAAAAAACGCCATTTTTTTCAAGGATGTCATGATCTGATATAGGTCTTGATTTTTTCCCTAGAAGGTACCATCAACCCCCAAAGCATATCAAAAATTCAAATCAATCGATTCAGCCGTTCCTGAGAAAAAAATGTTTTTCGGATTTTAGCATATTTTGGTTTTTCTCAAAAACCATTTGAGATAGCGATCTGAAACTTTCAGCATCTTATTATTTTATTAGTACCTACAAATCCCCTGTGTATCATTGAAATATGTTCCAAGGGCATTTTCACCATTCTTATACCCCTAGGGCCTTTAACAAAAGATTAAATAAGATCCAATCACATTGTGCTAGCCTTTTGAGGGTTAGGGTAATAATTAACAAAGAGGTCAATGAAATTAAAAATACCAAAGTATCTTCTTTGCGTCATCTGTTTAACCTGTTTAAACCCATATTTTATCAATTAACTAACTAATTAGTCAATAAATAATTTAACTAATGAATTTATTTCTGTAATTATATTATGCCAAAACAAGAAGAGATGTTAGTAATACAAGGTAGGGCCTATCTATTCCGTTGCTAACTCCTTCGTCTTTGGCATCCAAAGTCGAAATAGATTTGAACACACACCGATAGGGATTTTGAGAGACCCACTTTTTTGGGATCAGGGACTCGCAAAACGATTAATTTTTGACACGATCGCAATATGTATTTATTTATTTATTTAGTTAGTTAGCAATCTCTTCCAATTACAGAGAGTGTATAATAAAAAAATAAAACAGAATAGAGCAAAATCAAATGCTATCTTTCCTGGCATTCTCGGAGGACATTTGGACACAAAATTGGAGACTTCAATAATTCTTGTTACATATATAGGCAAGAGAAAGTAACAATATAGATACAAATCAAATTTTTATGTATTAATTTTTAAAATTTTATATTAAAATATGTTCTCAAATCTTGGGGGGGGGAGGGGAAATTGCACCTTTTACCATAACATCTTGAATTGAAGATTAGATTACTTTTATCCTCCCCCACCTACTATATATTTCTCTTTCCTATTTCAATATTGAACTACAATTTCTAACCGAATAATTAACAAATTTTAAAATTCGAATTAAATATTTATTAAGCTTGTTTATCTAATTTGGATAATTTCCTCTCAATCCATCTATTATACGAATTATCTTTTGGCGGCATGTATTTTCCCAATATAACGACAAGTAAAAAGCAAACATGTCAGAGCGATCATCCTCTAATTTCCTATCCTGACAGGCTAACACATATTTGATCCCCTCATCCGAACCACCCACTCTGATTGGTCACCTGTCATGGAACGTGTCAAGGTCTTAATTATCCGCTTGTTTTCACTGAAGGTTTATCTCCCGGGGTGGCTTACTCTATTTCCATTTACAAGCCCTCTGTTCCGTTTATTATAGAGCCCCCTCCGAGTTGGTGATTCCGGAAGTGCTTAGTAGATAATTAAATTGCCAAAACCACTTAGCTGATTTAGCTGGTAAACTTTTTCATCGAACTTAGAAAACATTTTTTTTTTTTTTTAGAAGAAATTAATGCAATTTTTTTATAGTGGTATTTTAGAGTAGGCGTCTAGCCGTGGGGCCTCGATCTACTGGACTCCCTGCCAACTGGCTCGGGGCCGCCTGCGGCGGACCCTCGCCTTTTCTTAATTATGAAAAAAAATTATCATTACTCAGGGGCGTATTTAAGGGGGGGGGCCGAGGGGCCCGGCCCCCCCCCCCCCCCGAAATTTCCCAAACACATATATATATATAGGAATATACAGACATAGCGCAACAAATTTTTCCGCAGGATGGACAACTTTGGTTCCGCAATAGAAAAAATGTTCCTCAAAAAATTTCGTGTGAAAAAAGTATAGTTTCTTAAAAAAAAAAATTTTCCTCAGAAAAATTTTTGAGTTCGAGCCCCCCGAAAAAATTTCTATTTACGCCCCTGTCATTACTATTACTTTCTTTTACCTATGTATATATGTGATATATATATATATAGAGAGAGAGAAAGTATTGGATTCATGTCAAAAAATTCGATGTCGAGATTTTGATGGATATACACGTTTTGAGTTCCCCTGAGTCCAAAAAAGTGGTTTTCGCGACATGGTCTGTCTGTGTGTCTGTGAACAAAATATCTCAAGAACGAAAAGAGCTAGGAAGTTGAAATTTTATATTTAAGTTAGGCACCCCCATGGGACGTGACAGGAAGCTTTTGAACAAAATCGACCAAAGAGTACTAGTACTTTACTAATGCACGTTTTCAGTTTTTTTTCGATTTTCTCTAAATTCGCTCGAACGAATTTTTTTTTAATTCAAAAATCAATTATTTTTTTAGATGCTCTTTAAAATGTATATTCTCATTTTGTCATTGAAATCTTCTGAAGACCACTTTACTCTTGTACTCCATAGAAAAGATAGGAGAAATGGTTGCCATGGTAAATAAATAAAATATTTTCCCATACTTATAAATTTTACATCTTGAAATTCGAATGTACTGTACTGTTGGAAACTAAATATATGTCGACACGAAAAATCTGGTGTGACAAGCACAGAACACAACTTTCGATTATCGAAGGTAAGAGAAAGTTGTGTCACACCAGATTTTTTTCGAAATTTTTCTTTTTTTTTTTTTTTTTTTTTTTTTTTTTTAACACTCACACTTTTTTCTCATTTACACTCACACTCACACACACATTCACACAGTCTTTTCGGCAACTCAGGCCATATAAGACTTTTTACGATATCCGTTATTGATAAATATACATATATGGGGTCCAGGCATTCTTATTTAAGCCATTTGGTATCCAATTGGCTTAAATAAAATCATCGGACTGCCTGGGGTCCGAACCCGCGACGTTTGGTATATGAGGTTAGCACGCTAACCTCTACGCCATGCCCCGAGGGCAGAAATTTTCTTTATCGATTTCATTTAAATTTTGAATATTTACTATTTGCGGCATAGGGAACAAATTACGTCTTTGAAAAACGTCGAGTACTAGTACTTTACTGATGTACTTTTTTAGTTTTTCCAATTTTCTCTAAAAAAAAGACACCGAGCTCCAGCTTGGTCAACCCGGAACTTGATAATAAACAAAAAAATATGAAATTTTATAATTTTTAATTTGTAAGCCGAAAAACTGTCCCAGGTCATATTATGTTATCGTTTCAAAATGAGGAAAAGTTATTCAACTTGGTTGCCAATTTTTTTTTTTTTTAAATCAAATATGGCTGGTAATTCTAGACAATTTATTCCGATAACTTGTAATTTAGATATATGGAAGTTAGTATATAATTCATTAAATTGCAATTTACTGGTATATTTACAAATTTTCCCCATTTTCTACCTAAGCCAATTTTTTTTGGAGAACGGTGGGAGTAAATCCAAAATTTATAACCCAAAGCTTTTGTTGGTCAATAGGAGAAATATTATATCACTGGCTTAAAATTTTAACTCGCGCAAACACCGCATAATCCACATATCTTATTTTATTTATTTAGTATACACCAGGGGTGGCCAACCCGCGGCATGTTTGACAGAGAAACATTTTTCCGGTAGTAGAATTTATAAAATTATTAGAAATTATTTTCCGATTATTAATTTGAAAGGAGTTAAATAATGGCTTCTCATTCGTTTTTTTTTTTGCCCCGCTTTCCCTTATATTCCCCTGCGGTTTGCTTTTGGTCATTTAATTATCACCTCTTAAAAAAAAAGATCAATTTACCCTTTATCATTATTATCATTGTTTTGTTTCATAAAAAACGATATTTCTAAGTAATTTTTTTTTTTTTTAAAGTCGATTACATTTTGTTCAATTTAAATGATTATTCTTCATTTTTTGTTCTCTAAAAAAAATAATTTTTGTTGTCTTTTAATCCATTAATTTATCAAATCATATAATTGGATGAAATTGAATTTAATCAATAGCAGAAAAGACAGAGGGTGGAATTAATTTAGAATTATAAAGCTAGATGGACACTTAGCCAACCGGGAAAAAATGGGTCTTCCAAATGGATTAGAGTCAAGTAGTGCACCAGGTCAATTTTGTCCGATCCGCCAAATGGTGCGTCAAAATTTCCCCGTTTTATTCCCTATATCATAGGCGTAGCCAGAAATTTTTGATGGGGGGGGTTCAAGAAATTATTTTTCAAAAATTTAAGATTATTTTAGGGTTTTTTTTTTTTTTAGTTATAGTAAATTATTATATTTTACTTTCTCTTACCCTATATGAAATATAATTTGTATTATAAACTTTTGAATTATTTAAAATATTGAAAAAATAAATTTTAATTTTTGTTTTTTAAGTTTATAAAATTTTTAGCCCAATGGCAATTGTCTAGTAGCCAAAAAATGAAAATATTTTTTCTTATTGTTTAAGTAAGTTTTTAATTTAAAAAAAAGCTTAAATAGTATTTTTTGAAACCTTAGTATATAGTAGGCAATATTAATGATCTAATTTCAATATAGAAATAAACTCGTTTAGTTCAAATATAGAATTATTGGAAATAGACAAAAGGAGATTAATTACAATAGAATTTTATCGATGAGATTTTGTTATAATAATAATATTTCTAGTTCTATCAACAAGGAAGTCGTGAAATTCTTTTTTTTTTAGATTTATGTCTCCTGATATAAAAAAAGTTTTTAATCAATCTCTCTCATAATTATGAATATATCGAGCTTGTTTGTTTTTATAGGACTTTTTCTTTACGAGAAATGAATGCATCAATTGAACGAACATTGATCCATCCAACCGACTGTTTTTATACAAAACACATTTTAATTAAAGTCTGGAGGAGGGGAGGCTGTGTTCGAGAGGTTTGAGAAATGTTAATATTGATAATCTTAAAGCCAAGGGTTGCGGGTTCAGATCCCAGGCAGTCCTATAAAAATTTATTTAAGGTGCGCGTCTCGGGGTGCTAATTTTGGGACTTTCCAGCGGCCACAACTTTGAAGCTATCGACCTCAAATTTTTTTTAAATTAAAGCTATTTAAAATATCTACAACTTATAGAAGCCCTTTTTTTGATTTTCGAAAAAAATCTTTTTTTTTTTAGATTAATCGCATTAAATAAAAGATATTTTAAAAAAGGAGCTCTATAAGTTGTAGATAATTAAATTAGTAATCATTGTGTTAAAAAAATAATTAATTTTTTGCCTTTAATTAATTAGCTGGAAAGTCTAGAATGTAATGGATCAAGTTGCGTGTATTCTAATGGGGGGAACACTAACGCCATCTGGTGCCGCCTCGAGTCAATCGTGCTTTAACGGTTTTTCGAGACGCGCACCTTAAATCATTTTGACTAGTTTGGAGGGCCTCAACAATACTAATAAATTTTATCACAACATAGAAAAATTTTAGATTAAGTAGCCTATTAAAAAAAAAAATATATTTTAAATGAATTAACGATTGTTAAAATAAAAAATCTGGTGTGATGACGCACAGCACACAACTTTCTCTTGCGTTCGGTAATCGAAAGTTGTGTACTGTGCTTGTCACACCAGATTTTTTGTGTCGACGTGTATTTAGTTTCTGACAGTAGGGTACATTCGATTTTCAAGATGTAAAATTTATATATTTCAATATATAAGCTTATTTTATTTTATTTTAATTTCAACTATCAACACCTAAGTTCATCACAACAAAACACTTCCGCAATTCAATTCAAAAGTAAAATTTATATGTGAAAATATTTATATTTTGTTACCATGGCAATCATTTCTCCTATCTTTTCTATGGAGTACAAGAGTAAAGTGGCCTTCAGAAGATGTCAATGACAAAATGAGAATATATGTTTTAAAGAGAATCTAAAAAATAATTGATTTTTGAATTTTAATCAAAATCGTTGGAGCGAATTTAGAGAAAATCAAAAAAAACTAAAAAGTGCATCAGTAAAGTACTAGTACTCTTTGGCCGATTTTGTTCAAAAGCTTCGTGTCTTGTCCCAGGGGGGTGTCTAACTTAAATATAAAATTTCAACCTCCTAGCTCTTTTTGTTCTTGAGATATTTTGTTCACAGACACACAGACAGACAGATAATGTCGCGAAAACCATTTTTACTTTCTCTTACCTATGTATATATGTAATATATATATAGAGAGAAAGTATTGGATTCATGTCAAAAATTCGATGTCGAGATTTTGATGGATCTTCACGTTTTGAGGTCCCCTGAATCCAAAAAGTGGTTTTTGCGACATGGTCTGTCTGTGTGTCTGTCTGTCTGTCTGTCTGTCTGTCTGTCTGTGTGTCTGTGAACAAAATATCTCAAGAACGAAAAGAGCTAGGAAGTTGAAATTTTATATTTAAGTTAGGCACCCCCATGGGACGTGACACGAAGCTTTTGAACAAAATCGACCAAAAAGTACTAGCACTTTACTGATTCACTTTTTCAGTTTTTTTTCGATTTTCTCAAAATTTGCTCCAACGATTTTTTTTAAAATTCAAAAATCAATTATTTTTTAGATTCTCTATAAAATGTATATTCTCATTTTGTGATTGAAATCTTCTGAAGACCACTTTACTCTTGTACTCCATAGAAAAGATAGGAGAAATGGTTGCCATGGTATCAAAATATAAATATTTTCCCATACATATAAATTTTACATCTTGAATTCAATTGTACCCTACTGTCGGAAACTAAATACATGTCGACACGAAAAATCTGGTGTGACAAGCACAGTACACAACTTTCGATTACCGAAGGTAAGAGAAAGTTGTGTGCTGTGCGCCAGTCACACCAGATTTTTTTGGATTCAGGGGACCTCAAAACGTGTATATCCATCAAAATCTCGACATCGAATTTTTGACATGAAACCAATACTTTCTCTCTATATATATAGAGGTAAGAGAAAGTAAAAAAGAGCAAATCCTGATCTGATCCTGAAATATGTGGCGAATTTGTTTTATCACAAACCCATATATTTAATAGGAATTTGGTCTAATTACCTTCCTATTAATTTATATTTTATAGTGACATATTAATATGAATAATCTGCAATCTAACTTAGCCATAAATCATGATTTTCATTTATAAATAACTATCTCTGAACGCTATCTCAGATTAGATTTGCCCTCCCCCTTCCCTCCCCCCCCCGCCCCTTTTAGCTCTCATGATGCCGGGAGCCATTTAAATGCTATTCATCATTTTAGATTCTAAACATGATTGAAACCAAAGTTGCGAATAAAATCCATTGAACTTATAGTTAGTTAGCTTCCCAGTTGGGGAGATAATGGACTGACATGGCCGGTGATTTGGGTTTGTAACTTGTAGAGTAACAGTAACACGAGATCTGACTGGCAGATAATTGTCCAAAGACAGAAGTTAAAGAGCGCCTCACTCTCTTGACTAAAATTGAACCAAATTGCGGTTCAGTTCACAAACTTGAAATAATCATCTCATGGAAAATTGTGAAATTTATTTCATTCTTCTTTTACCTACTAAGTAGAACCTGGCCTCTACGTATCGACCTATTGTTTGCCATTGCTATTCCCGGAGTATTAGCTGGGTTTCTACCAAATGGGAGGGGATTATTACTCTGCTCTTTTGCTCTTAGTACTACTAGCTGTTTGCTAAAGCTCCTCAAAACAACTTGAATAAAGCCCTATCATCTCTCTCTCTCTTTCTCCCTTAAGATTCCATAAATAAACACGAGCTTGAAAGTATAAAATTCTCTTCAGAATTGTTATTTTCTTTCATATCATATTTCAAAAACTATTTGTTTTAGATGTATATATCATGTAATGTTTGTGTTGTTAAAATCGTAAATTAGAGACAGAGAGTCAACATATCTAATTACAAATTTCTAAAAGTAAATAATAATACGAAATAGAGTGAGATTCTACAAAATGTTTTTATATTTTCCACCTAGAATGAGATTCATATTGAAGATTACATCAAATAAAAAATTCAATAGAAAACAAAAAAATCTGGTGTGACTGTCGCACACCAGATTTTTTGTGTCGATATATATATTAGAATTTAAGATGTCAAATTTATAAACATGGGAAAATATTTATATTTTGTTACCATGGCAACCATTTCTCCTATCTTTCCTATGAAGCACAAGAGTAAAGTGTGCTTCAAACAATTTTCAGGGCAAAAAGAGAATATACATTTGAAAGAGAATCTAAAAAAATAATTGATTTTTGAATTTTAATCAAAAACGTTAGAGAAAATTTTGATAAAATCGAAAAAACTGAAAAAGTACACTACTAGTACTCTTTGGCCGATTTTGATTAAAAGCTTATTTTTCCGGTCCCGGGGTGTTTAACTTAAAATTTCAGCCTCATAGATCAATTTCTTCATGCTTAAAATTGAACACGGACACACAGACAGCACACACACACACACACACACACACACACACAGACAAGTCACGAAAACCACTTTTTTGCATCCAGGGAACCTCAAAACGTGTATATCCATCAAAATCTCGACATCGAATTTTTGACATGAATCCAATACTTTCTCTCTCTATATATTAACATATATATAGAGGTAAGAGAAAGTAAAAACTCAAAATTTCTATTCCAGAGATATAGTGGTTGGTGTTCGGACTAGTTTAGAAAACATCTATTTTAAATAAAGCCCATTACAAACCATACTGCGGCCGGTCTGATCATCCATTAATATCCAAAGGGGGGGAGAGATTAAAGGGAAAAAAAAAAAAAAAAATTAACTCTACCATTTTCGAGAAAATAGTGATTCTATACCAAATAATTAGGTATCTTAGCTATTAGGTATTATAGCGTTTGATTGAATGGTCTCTTCAATGAGATTTTTAAATACTTAGAGAAGATGCAAATAAGCTTTTGGAGAGTATTATTGATAATAAAATATCCTATTAATATTTTTAAAAAATTTTGGTTAATCGATATATTTTTATTCAAAATTAGTTAACTAAAAAGAGTTAAAAACCCCAGTAAAATTCTAAGTGGACTAATCATATCTTACTTTTCTACCTAATGAAAAAAATCCCTACAAAATTCTGCTATGGATTCGATGGGTTCCTAAGTTACCCAGTGTTATTATTATCTGTTTATGAGAGTTTCGATATTCTCAAAAATTAATTCCGCCCCAGTAATAAGAAATTTTTAGAATGTCATTAATCATTCTATCCTACTATACTATTTGCTAAATATAAATTATAAATTTTGACTCAAACGGAATACACTTATTTTTACTTTCTCGTACCCTATATATGAAATATATAGAGAGAGAAAGTATTATGATCATGTCAAAAATTCGATGTCGAGATTTTGATGGATATACATGTTTTGAGGTCCCCTGAGTCCAAAAAAAGTGGGTCCCGCAAATTGGTCTGTGTGTGTGTGTGTGTGTGTGTGTGTGTGTGTGTGTGTGGAACCATTTTTTTAGCATGAAGGAGTTGAGCTAGCGGATTGAAATTTTATATTTAACTTAGGTACCTTTGAAGAATCTCAAAATAAGCTTTTGAACAAAATCGGCCAAAAAGTACTAGTACTTTACTGATGTACTTTTTCAGTTTTTTTCGATTTTCTCAAAATTCCCTCCAAGGATTTTTTTTTAAAATTCATAAATGAACTATTTTTTAGATGCTCTTTAAAATGTATATTCTCATTTTGCCGTTGAAATCTTCTGAAGACCACTTTACTCTTGTTCTTCATAGGAAAGATAGAAATGGTTGCCATGGTAACGGAATTTAAATCTTTTTCTTTTTATTAGATTAAAAATCAATTATTATTTAAATTCCCATTTATTTGTGTCTTTAATTGCTTAGGAGAAAACATATATATATTCTCTCTCTCTCACTTGCAAACATTATCGCCTGTCTCTCCGCCTTCTCTCATAGGCCTAATGTTAATTTCCTATAGGGATTTGTATGTTAATTTCGATTCAAAAGGGGGTCCCCTTTAGAACTTTTTAGGCATTTAAAATTTTTTTTTCCAATTCTTATGAAATTTTGTATTTATTTACGATTCTCTATTGTGTATAAAATGTCCAAATATGAGATTAAAATTTTTAAAAATAACCATAGTTTATTTCAAGCAGTCAACATTTAAAATGCAAGTTTGAAACTAAGGTGCTATCGGAAACTAAATATATCTCGACACAAAAAATCTGGTGTGACCAGCACGGTGCACAACTTTCTCTTACCGAAGGGTAAGAGAAAGTTGTGTGCTGTGCGCCAGTCACACCAGATTTTTTAGTAAAGGCAGCCTCGAGAATTAAATTTTTAACTGGTAACCGTTGACTCTAGTTAAAACATTCTAAGTAAGTAAAAATAATTAAAACACTAGTTGATATGTTTTAATATATTTATTGGTGTATATATAAATTGAAACATAACAACCAATGTTTTAAAATAATTTCATTTAATTTTATCTAATGGAACTACCTATTTCGAATGCCTATCAACAGAATAAAATAAATTGTCAGAATGTCAGGAAAGTTGACAATTCTTTTTACATCGAGAGAATTTTAATTTTGCGAGTGGTCCAGAAGTCAAATTCTACTGTATTCGATATCAAATTGAAGGTACGAACATGAATGCTCGGAAGAAGAGAGAAAAAAACGTCCAAAATTTTATAAGCAACAATGAAATAGATATAAATTTTTTTTTTGTTTAATGGATGCCACCATTTTAAGACCTGCTAAGGGAAATTTCTCCAATGCAGTTATTAAAAATGTTTAAATTTCAATTTATTTGCTAAAAGGAAAATTCTTGACTCTTGTATGACAGATTGATAAATAGATTGGATTTTGTAATTTATTTTCTTTAGACCCCACGATTTGTTTTGAAATTAGATATTATACTCCAGTTCATTCAGATATAAGCTTATTAAAGTTTTATCTTAATCAAGGAAGGAATGTGGTGATTTATTTTTAACGAAAATGTAAACTCGCTCTAATAGGATTTATTTATAAATTAACGGAAAATTTGCATGTTAAAAAAAAGGACAAAAATAGAGATGGAATTAGTAAAAAGAGAAATAATCACGTATCTTTGTAAAAAAAAAAAAACAAACCAAAAAGCCCTTTGGCCCCACACTGAATAAAATGTTAATGTTTTGCCGTGTTTATTTAATGTGACTTGTAACAGACTATATTATTATTCATTTATTGAAAGACAAATGAAGCAAAACGTTGCAATTATAAATTTTTAAATACAATAAAATTTTTTTAAAGATGAAATGAGATAGATTAGTTCTATATAAAAAGGATGCGGTAACTCGCCCCAGTAAAATTCTAAGTGGACTAATCATATCTTACTTTTCTACCTAATGAAAAAAATCCCTACAAAATTCTGCAAGGGATTCGATGGGTTCCTAAGTTACCCAGTGTTATTATTATCTGTTTATGAGAGTTTCGATATTCTCAAAAATTAATTCCGCCCCAGTAATAAGAAATTTTAGAATGACATTAAAAAGTTTCTATCCTACTATACTATTTGCTAAATATAAATTATAAATTTTGACTCAAACGGAATACACTTATTTTTTAGTAAAAGTATTAATATCTTTATGCATTATAGGGGATGGGGCATTAACCCTCCTGGTCAGGGCCGCAGGCAGACTTGACGGGCCCCGGGGCTACTTACTATTACGGCCCCCCCAAAAAAAAAAAACAAAGTTTTTTTTAGTATATAAAAGGCTATTGTGGCCTTCATGCCAACAATTTTTTACATAGTTTTTGACATAGTTATATATAGCTTACAATATTTATTTAAATAAAGTTATTTAAAAATTTTTCAAAGTTTCCTAAACAAAGAGTTACAATAACAATCATTCTCCAACCCCCTTACTGAGTTACAATAATTTATCGAGTGCAGATCCGGACAGAGGATTTCCGAGAAAATCTGGGGATATGGAAAATTTTTTGAAAATTAGACACTGAAGCTATCCTGAGTCGTGAACAAGATTGATTTGAGATTAAAGGCCCGGGACCCCTGAAGAAAAAAATTTCAAGAAAATGATTTTTTTTATTGAAATTTTAAGATTTGAGCTTAAAGGGTCCGGGCCCCTTGAGGAAAAAAATTTCAAGAAAATGATTTTTTTTGATTGAAATTTTAAGATTTGAGCTTAAAGGGCCCGGGCCCCCTCGGAGGGCCGGGCCCCGGGGATATAGCCCCCCTGCCCCCCCTCCCTGTCTGCGGCCCTGCCCCTGGTTGATGCCTTCATTCCTCCCCCGCCACCGCCCCTTTAAGGAAATGCGAGCCTTAACCGCGAAATTACTCTGAAAATAATTTGAATACCTTTATAAATAATTATTTTAATTTTAATTTTATTTTGAAATTATTTTATTTTAATTTTCAACCCTTAATCCACCCCTGTGTAAAAGTATATTAAGGAAATTTGGTTAACAAAAATATAGGCCATATAGAAAGAATATAATGGTAAATAATGGTGACTTAAGAAAAGATTTAAAAATGCCCTCAGGCTTGGTGTAGTTGGTAGCGTGCCTACCTTCTATACCGAATGTCGCAGATTTGGACCCCTGGCAGTCCGAATTGGATACCAAATGGCTTAAATAGAAATGCCTCGACCCCCAATATGTACAGTATATTATTAATTAATAACGGTTATCGTATAAAGTCTTATATGGCCTGAGTTGCCAAAAAGACTGTGTGAATGTGTGTGTGAGTGTTGAGTGTGAATGAGAAAGAAAAAGTGTGAGTGTTTAAAAAAAAAGAAATTCAATGACACCTACACTCCCCCTCCCCTTTCAACAGCTTATGTTCTCCCTCTACCCTTAGTGAAATACAAAACATTTAATTTTATATTCAAAAGAATCGTTTTTCGCAGTCAAATTATTTGTTTCTATCATTTTTTTTTCAACGATAAAATGCATAATAATTACCTTTAATAAGACGCTCAAGAGGGTTTGCTGGCTGACGGTGAGGTCAGGGTGGGTTACACTAAATTAATTATTCACTTTAAATCACTTAAAACACAACTTAAACAGAGAGCAAGGAACTCGGCGCCTGCATCCTGGCAACGCGCTCGACTCGACTGAACGAGAGATTCGTCTCTCTCTTTGTATAGGAATAAAATAGATGAAAATAACAATTCCCTTTTTATTAAAAGTAAAAAAAAATCATTTGTTCTAATCTAACTATATTTAGAGCTGGAAAAGAATGTCAACAAGTGATTTGGAATATTCCAAGGCCTTTCTTAAATAAAATAATAATCAACGCTATTTTTTGAATGTTTTCTATTTATTTGGCCTCGATTTAACTAAACAAAATTAAAAAAACTTTTTTAAATTTTCAACCCCTAATCCAATCTTTTTTTTTTTTTTAAACACTCACACTTTTTCCCATTCTCACACTTTCACACATATAAGACTTTTATGATAACCGTTATTAAGAATATGTATATGTTGGGGTCCAGGCATTCTTATTATTTAATCCAATCTTAATAAATAAAATAATTAACAATGCTATCGCCTTCGGCGAGCTTCGCGTCTAGTCAGAAAAAAATTAAAACCCTAAAAAACTTCCCTGGATCCGCCTTTGGGTTTTACACATAGTATAATTTTCTAGAATGAGTCTTACTTTAGGCCAGTGGTTTCCAAACTTTAAGTTACAACGCCTCCCTTAAAAATATTTAATCGTATGACGTCCCCTCCCCCACCCCACCCATTTAATAAAATAATACAAAAACAAAAATTTTTAATACTAAAAAATATAAATTTATATAAAAATATTTTTTTTTATTTATTCATATTTATTATTTTAATTAAGGAAAACCTCCGTCCCAGAATCTTCTAAATTTAATTATTTTATTTATAAAACTAGCAATCATTTGGAAAATTGATTTTGGTGGCCAATATTCACGCCTCACCTTAGACTAGTCTGCGCCTCCCTAGTATGAAAATCCGATTTATCATGAATCTCTTTAACAAAATATATAAATAAATATTTTCCTATGTTTATAAATTTTCCATCTTGAATTCTAATATATCGGCGGAAACTAAATATATGTCGACACAAAAAAATCTGGTGGGACAAGCACAGAACACAACTTTTAATTATCAAAGATAAGAGAAAGTTGTGTGCTGTGCGACCAGTCACACCATATTTTTTAATATTGAATAAAGAACGAATGGTTTGCTCTTTCTTTTGTAATTCATTGAATGTAAAATGTATACTATTGCATTAAAATGTTAGTCAAAGAAGGGGAGGGCCTCCTTTGGGTCAGGCAGCTAGTCATCAAATATTCGTTTAGGTTTATAATCCTATTCAAGTTTTATCTTTTTAGAAAACGTCAGAATTTTTTTTTTTGAATTATTAAAACCCTTTTGAAAAATCTTTAAATAAATAAATAAATATTGCCAGATTCGTTGCTGTCATTCTTTTTTTACTCTTCGCCTGGGGGATTGTCGGCCATTCCCCCAACCCCACACCCCTTGCCCTTGATTTCCGCGACCTAATATCCGCAGAAAATAAATAAAAAATATATAAGCTATATATAAATCAAAAAAAAGTAGCAAGATATGAAGAAGTTGAGCCACAAAAATTAAATAAACATAGACAAGAGGGGGGAGGCCGATTGAAGATATTTTTAATTAAAATATTTACGACAACCAGTCAGTGTTCTTTATTCGCCTTGCATATATGAACGAGTATTAAAATGAATTCGAAAAGATAAATGTTCGGTCATTTTCTGATTTTTTTTGGATAAACAAATAAAATTGAAAATGGAAATAAGATAAGTGTTGATATTAATCATTGAGACCTCTTAAATTTTATTTAATCCAGTTGTTATGGATAAATAAATGCCTAATACAATAATTGAAATGATTAGAAAGCCACGAAGTCCTGGTTCGAGTCCAGGGGGCGCAATATATCCAAACAAACACAAATTCAGTTCTCAAATACCAAATCTTATGTTTAATTTAATACCACAAAATCATAAAATATAAAAATATAAATAAATTAAGATGAAATTTACCTTGATCGAGTCCAGGGGGTGCAATATAGGCCTAGCTATTAGCCGCTCGTTGCTCCGCTACTGGTCTCCCATAAGCTCGTAGGCTGTGTTTCACCCGAATACTATCTGTAACAAAGAAAATAGATACAAATTAGTATAATTATTTTATTAAAAGTTTTTAGTGTATTTACAAGTAGTTTAGTAAAGTTGCTTAAAATAAATAATGTTAGATTTTATTTTAATTAAAATATTTAAAACGAGGTATTTATAATCAGTGGCGGTTTCGGGATTTTTTAAGGGGAGCCGAAATATTTTGGGTATGAAAGGCGGGGAAGCAGTGGAAAAGAAGGAAATGCGGGTAACAATGATTTATTATATTTTAATTACGGATATAAATTAGCATTAAAAATGAACTTAAGTATGATAAAAATCATAATATTAATATATTTTTCTGTCAAAGGAGGGGTCAGGGACCGCTGGGACTACTAGTGTTTAATAATATCAAACCACGAAGGGATAATTATTAGGAACCGACCGAATATTCGGTTTCGGCCCGTTTCGGCCAAAAAGTAACCGAAATCAGAGTCAGAAAAGATAGGATGAGACTCGCATGCAAAAAAAGGTCAAATGATTTGCACTTGAGGGAGAAAAAATTGCTGAAAAAATTTACTCTCCCTAAAAAAAAAAGGTAAAATGATTTCCACAGGGCGGAAAAAATTTCAAAAAAAAAAAAAAAAGAAGGTAAAATGATATAAATTTTTTGTAGAAAATAATTGTATTTCCTATAAAAACCGAAACCGAAACTAAGATTGAGGCCAAAATTCGGTTTCGGTTGAAAATTTTGTTTCGGTTGGACCCTAATAATTATGCTGCTATCTTTGTTGTCAAAACAATGGCTGAAAAGATAGCATCAATCTTCAGTTATACAGAATTTATAATAATCACAAAATTAATAAATAATAACTCCTAATTATATTATTACATATATATATTGTCGGTTAAAAAGACCTGTAAGCTCTGTACCAAATATTATTAATTTCAGTATGTATATTTCAAATGTACTATCTGTTCCAGCCAAAAGTATCCATTGACTGACTGTATCTAGTGGACCTGAATAGTTAATCAAATGATCAATGTATGTGTATAGGGGTTAAAAAAATATTAAAAAACAAGGCTGAAAATATTAAACGCCTCATACATCCACCATTTATAAAAAAAAAAATAATTATTTTACGTTCCTGGAATTATAATAAAAATGCAAAAATTAGCTATAATTATTCTAGTAGGAAAGAGATTGAATATTTCATTTTATATTCCCAAAAACAAAATTAAAAAAATTTGTTCAAAAATGTTAATAAAATTTTATAAAATGTTAGAAAAATTGATCTTAGCAACTCCCTTTGCTTTAACCAAAACGAACAGAATGAACAAGAAGAACTTGAAAGAACAAACAAAACAAACAAGAAGCTACAACAAGACGCTTTAAAGAGAAGAAAATGGAATTATAATGAATATAATATATATTTATTTTTATAAAAAGTAAAAAGCTTTCGTTTATCAAGATTTAATTAATTAACATTAAAGAGATAGTAATTAGCATTTCGTTAAATGATTTCTTGCAAAATATCTCGAGCAAAGGTGAACTAGCATGTACATGTAGGCTTATATATACATATACCCTATTCAAATAAAATAAGCTATTTCTTGGTAACTGTCTCTACTTTAGTATATCTTTTAAGATCAAAGGGATCAAATGCACAGAGACTCTATCACGTTCACTTTGAAAGTTGCCAGAGCAAGTTTCAAGTGCTATACTACGTACTTAGACATCAATATATAAACACACACATTCAGGTGGAAGGGAGGATTCTTTTTTAACAGCGACTAATTTCTCTGAGGATTTTCTAAAGAAAAATATTTGGCTAAATGTAGAGGGGAAAACCGAGTAGTTAAGTAGAGAGGCCTATTTATAAATATTATATTTTCAAAAAAAAAAGACATTTCGATGGTAAATTATAAATAGGGCATTTATCTTTAAAAATTTAACAAGGAATATCTAATTTGATGAGAGGTAAAAATACATCCATTAAGGATAATTTTACATATTTGTAAAATTTGAGATTTTTAATTGAAATTAGTAGCAAATTTACAAGTCACAATGTTTTTTTTGTCTCTTGAAAGGTTACTTGGAAAAAAAACAGATTTTTCCAAATTCCAAGAAAAACCCGTTTTACCAAACTTTTTAAAACTTTACCGCGTTACCGATCAAATTTTTTTTGCCAGTTTTCACCGAGAACTTTATCATCCAGCAATACATCCTAACCTTCATTCTCTAATACGAATCTCTTTGTGGCCGCGCTATTGTAAATTCGTCTCTGACTGTAATTGATAATTTTTTCAAAGGCCGATAATAAAAAATCTGGCGTGACTGGTCGCAGAGCACACAACCTTCTTTTACCTTCAATAAGAGAAATTTGTGTTCTGTGCTTGTCATACCAGATTTTTTTGTGTAGACATATATGCAATTTCCGCCGATATACAGTATTAAAATTCAAGATGTAATAAAACATGGGATATTTATATGGCAACCATTTCTCCTATCTTTCCTAGGAAGTTCAAGAGTAAAGTGTGCTTCAAACAATTTTGAAGGGGCAAAATGAGAATATACATTTGAAAGAGCATCTAAAGAATAATTGATTTTTGAATTTTAATCAAAATCGTTGGCGAATTTAGAGAAAATCGAAAAAAGAAACTGAAAAAGTACATCAGTAAAGTACTAGTACTCTTTGGCCGATTTTGTTTAAAAGCATATTTTCACGCTCCGTGTATGTGTTCTGTCTGCAGAGTGACAGATCATACGAAAATCCCTTTTTTGGATTCAGAGGACCTCAAAACGTGTATATCCATCAAAATTTCGACATCAAATTTTTGACATGAATCCAATACTTTCTCTATGTATAAATAATACATGTATATGTAAGAGAAAGTAAAAGACTCAAACTCGAACCCGGCTTGCCGCAAAAATTCAACATAGTCGAGCGTCTTTACTGGAGCAATAGGAATATAATCCTCTCTAGTTACAGACATAAAGAGTCTGAGAGATGGGCATGGACCATTTCAAGATTGATTCTCTCCAGGGGCCTTTTACCCACAGTGTAGAGAAGCCCCACATAAAAAGTATAAATTAGTGTTACTTTCGCGCACTATTTAGCTGGTATATTTATTTATTTTACATTTCAGATGATATAAAACATCTTAATGTGGTTCTGTTATATGTGTGTACCTTTTTTTTACTTATTGATAAAGTTAAAACTTGGCAAATTTATAGTCCTAGATGAAGGTCTTAAAAGGAATGAAACGGCCCGTAGGAAGCGGGAAGTATTTATCAAGGAGTATGATGTTGTTTCATCTTTTCTTAGATCAAATCTTTAGAAACTCAGCGCTAATAATTAAGACCTTTGTCTCTAGCCCTGGTTCAAGATTTATAACAGAGGAAAAGTTTTGCAACTGTGATGTTTATGTTTGTTTTAAAGAAAGGCACAATTTTCTTATCTAACGGCTAAATTGAAAAAATAAATGATGTAGAATTTTCTTTTGATTAAATTTCCCAACAATATATTTGATTTTTATGTGGTTATAAGAACATCATGGATGGTTACCTGTGACTTATTTATTCTCCAATCCAGAGAGGCAGAGTGTTTGATTTTTTACCCCTATTTAAGTAAAATGTTAAATATCTAATTTAAAATGTTTTCCCTTCTATTAAGAAATGCCCGTGGCTAGACAAGATAGGCTCTTCGCCCCGCCCTTTAGTCTGAGTTAAAGCAACGCAATCAGCATTTGCATACAATGATTGGATTTGGTTAACGGATCGCCTGCACTTGTTTTGATGCCAGTCTATATAAAGGGCTTAACTTTCTATAGACGGTGAGGATGCAATTTATTTTGAAATCACCCTTTAAAAAGGTAACTAACTCAGGGATTCATTTTGTTATTTGATTGTTTAAGGGTGTTAAACCAAACATTTAATTATTTAATTGAAAAAACAGTTTATTGGATATAAATAAAGTTTGACCCAGAGAAGTAAAATGTAAAATGTGGCTGGAGGATTCAATTGCACTGAGCCGTGTCCTACTTGAATTATTTCTTGTTGGGAGAGCAGCAAACAGCGACATAGGTCATGTTAGCCAGCTAATATGTATGAATATAAATCTAAATTTGTAACTCTGAATAACGACAGTTTAGAAACAGAATTCAAGCTCTAAGGACTATATTATGAGACGAGAGAATGAACGAATCGACACGAGCCAACTCACCATAACCTGAGAGTGAAATTCTTTTGTTTGCGTTTGCAATTGTCAACATGTCACTGGGATAGACTAAATAAATATGAATATCTTTTTATGAAAGATCAACATGGTAAATTTTATATTAAGGGGGTTCAGGAGCGACGTCTAAACGTACTTTAAAAAAAACTAGACTATTATAAGGAATTTTTCAATGCGGTTTTTTTTAAATGAATTAAATTCATAAGAGATTATTGGGACATCGAGCTATAATTTTTTTAATGACTTATTAAAAAATTATCGTAATTAATTTTTTTGTTATCAAGCAAATACAAAAAAACAATCTGTCCCAATAATCTTTAATTTTTTTTAAATTTAAAAATTAATTTATTGTTATTATTAATCACATATTAATTAAGAAATTTTTAAAATAAGCTTAGATGATTTATTTAAAAACCAACTGTCAAATTAGTTCAGCATTCTTGCAATAGATGGCAGGCTAGTCTAACAGACGATATAGTATTAGCCTATATCTGGCCTATATTAATATATTTTTATACTTTTGCTCCCGAGCCCCCTTAAGCTTTGATGAAAAATAATCACGAGGTCAGCGGAGGATTTTTGAGGAAGAAGAAATGCCATTAGGCTCGGGTAACTCGAGGTCAATGTCCACGTACTCATCAAACCCCTAAGAGAAACTGTCTATAATTTGATGAAAACTACTACTAATCGAGATTATTAAATACCCACAGACCATATTATACACGTAACTGTAATAAACTTAAATGTTATTTAGTTAAGTTTATGAGGTTAATATTAAGCATTAAAAAGAGATTTTGAAAGGATGCCTCCAGAGTATACTTAAATAGCGATACAGACGAAATCTCTTTAAAAGAGAATTTTTTACTATGCGAGTCATATAATGAAATTAGTATAATTAAACTAGTAGTTTTAAAAGTTATTACAAAGAGACAAATCGTTAAAATATATGTGGTGAGATGTTAGATGATATAAAATAAATTAAAGTTGAAAGAAATTAAGGTGCAATGCATCCCCTAGCAAAAACAGAAATCGAAAGGAACTGGAAACCAAAATTCTAAAAAGTGTTTGAAAAGAAATTATAAATTTGGTTTCGTTGATTAACTGAGAGGAACTGTGCCGGTGCAATAAAATATATAGCTTATTCCGTTGGTGTTTTAGGTTAAAATTAAACCGAAGAGCCTCTGGCGGTGTAATTTTAACCGAAACGTCTTAATCGACAAAATAAGATTAAAGTATCCGCAACAGTAGTTAACCATTCCAATTAGCAATCTAAATAAAGAGAATTTCGAAAATATCGAGAGAGATTTTTTGGATTTTTTTATTTTCAACTACAAATGAACGCCCTTGGCCTATGACTCAGAGGTGGAGAGAGGATCATTAATTAGCGTCTGGTGTTAAAGATCGAGGGTGCGCAGCCCGTTCCAGGCAGAAAATTTATTTTAATTGAATTAGACACCAATCAATTGAAATAAATAGGAACGGGGTCTAAATGGCCTCAGATACCGAAAGACTTTAAACGAATTAAAAAAAAAAAAAAAAAAAAAAAAACTGGTCAGTTACTTATGATGTTATTTTGCATTTAGCGGAATCTCCTCAATTTCTACAATTTTGAGAGCAATGACGTCACCCGAGAACAAAAGTACAGGATTTTTACTTTTTTTTACTAATTCCTCCTAGCATGGTAAGTAAGAGCGGATACAAGGAGGGTTAAAGGGGGTAATTACCCCCCCCTCCCGAGATTTCTGGAATTAAATTTTAAAAATTAATACATAAAAATTTGATTTGTATTTATATTCTGGTAAACAAGAATAGAATGCACCTTTAAATTACCGAAAGTAAGAAAAAATTGGGTGCTGTGCTACCAGTCACACCAGATTACGCCCCCACCCCTCCGAGAACCTCCTCTAGATCCGCTCTTGCATGGTAGCGTATACAGAAATTTCAAAAAGCGTTTTAAAAATTGACTACTGTATAGAACGATGTTGAGAGAACGGATCGAGAGTTTTTCGGGGTGGGGGGGGGGGTACTCTGATGTGACCGGTCTCACAGTACACAACTTTCTCTTACTTTCGGTAATTTAAAATTGTATTCTGTACTTGTTTACCAGAATATATAAAACAAATCAAATCAAGAAAAATATTTTTCTCACATCTCGGGGAGATAGAGGTAATTACCCTCTTTCACACCCACCCCCCTTGTATCCTCCCTTGGATGTTGTCTATAAAAAGAGAAAAACAAAAAGTCAGACCAAGTTAAATAAATTGCACAGGGGCCCACATCTTGTGGGTACGTGGATAGCGACCACGAGCTGCCCGAGCTGGAACTGGCAGTATTTCTGTTCTTTGCCTGTCAGTCTCTCCCCTTCTATATTTTCAACAGGCGTCAGACCGTGCGACGGGGCCGGCCTGTTCTATCTCTTCCCGGTCGCAAAAACCCTCCCCGCCGACCCCGCACCGCGGGAATAATAAAGATGAGGAAAGAAGACTAAGTTAAATAAATCAAATTGTTTAAAATATAATTGTAAGATTTATGGATTTTGAAAATTCGCACCGTACCGTCTTATCTCTTTCATAAATTTAAAATTTTATACATGTTCGTATAATACTCGTATCAAAGTTAGTTATTTCAAGCTTTTCTTAATAGTTAATCATCTTAAATAAACACAAATCCCTTCGCGTGATTTTCCCTCTATTTACTAACCAGCCACAAGAGCAATTGCTAGTAGGGAGCATCTCCACGGAGAGAGGTCTTAGGAGACAATGATATTCAACAATGGAAATTCGTCTCCATTAGTAGTATAGTCCCATATGTTTCAATTTGTACGTGCCTAAACCCAAACAGATATCAACAATTCTAACAAATTTAAACTCGACACGGCTAGTAAGTTAGTAAATCTTGTTTTCACCTTGAGAATTGCGCATTTCCACCGGCGTGGTTGTGTGCTTTAGCCAATCAAGCTCATTCCTTAGAACCACAAGGATTTAACGTTATATATGCGCTCATATGCTTTGACATTGGAGGAGGGGCCCGAAGGGGATTGACTTGATTAACCTGGGTCTAATTAACAGCAAGGGGGCCCTAAGGACCCCGTCCCCCTAGCACAATCAACACAGTCACACTAATTATATTGAGCATACATAAATAATATTCGCCCAACATGATTTGTAGTTATAATTAGCAAAAAGGAGTGGCTATAAACATATACAAAACCCTACCACTCTAATTTAAAATATTTATTAATTGAACATAGTTTAAAACAAACAAGGCAATTTGATTTAATTAATTTGAAATATTTAATCAACAAACAACACAACAAGTACAATAATAATAATAATCAATATAATTTTTTTGTTTCCAATATTATAGAGGGAAGGGGGCACTCTGAATAGATAATTTAAATTAAACAAATTAAACACTAGGTTTTTAGGACCGGAAGAAATAACAGGCCGGCCCGTCGCACGGTCTGACACTTGTTGAAAATATATAAGGGACAGACATGTAAAGAACAGAAGGACTGCAAGTCCCAGCTCGGGTAGCTCGTGGTCGCCATCCACGTACCCACAAATTGTGGGCCCCTGAGCATCCAATGATGATAAGTAATTGTCGGAATATTAAGTGTTAATTTTATAATTAATAAAACCTCTAAATCAAATAACCTAGTGTTTAATTTTAATTTAGGCCTATAAAATCTTTTAACGAGAACATACAAGCCAACGAAACAACAATTCAAGCTGTCCACAAATTTTTCATAGCAACAAAGCTCAAAATATAAGCAAATTTGGACAATAGCACAAGTACAGTTTTTTCAATATATTAGTTGTAAAATGTTTTTTATATCCATGTTTTTCTTAGCAATGTTTTTTCATTCTAGTTTTTCTATGTTATAGTTTTGGATCTTTTTTCTTTTTATGCAATTTGTTAATTTGGTTGATATTATTGTATTGTGTTATTGGTGCCGGGATGTCAAAATTATAAACATGGAAAAATATTTATATTTTGTTACCATGGCAACCATTTCTCCTATCTTTCCTATGAAGCACAAGAGTAAAGTGTGCTTCAAACAATTTTGAGGGCAAAACGAGAATATACATTTGAAAGAGCATCTAAAAAATAATTGATTTTTGAATTTTAATCAAAATCGTTAGAGCGAATTTTGAGAAAATAAAAAAATAAAAAGTACATCAGTAAAGTACTAGTATTCTTTGGCCGATTTTGATTAAAAGCTTATTTTGGTCCCGGGAGGTATTTAACTAAATATAAAATTTCATCCTCCTAGCTCAATTCCTTCATGCTTAAAATTGAACACACACACACACACACACACACACACACACACACACACACACACACACACACACACACACACACACACACACACACACACACACACACACACAGACCATGTCGCGAAAACCACTTTTTTGGATTCAGGGGACCTCAAAACGTGAAGATCTATCAAAATCTCGACATCGAATTTTTGACATGAACCAATACTTCCTCTATATATATATTACATATATACATAGGTAAGAAAAATAAAAAAACGAGAACCTAAAGTCAAAAGTTTAAATTTTAGATAAGTTGAGTTTGAAAAGTCGAATTTTTATCAAATGGCCTATCAAAATTTATCAAAAATCCGGTTTTTCCAGCTGCCTTTAGACCAAATATTTTGTGAAAATGCAAAAAAATTAAGACTGGTCCTGTACCAAATTTCATAACAATCCGTTGAGAGGAAGGCGAAATTGAAATGAAAATTGTGTGTAAGATGTCATCAAACTCAAAGCCACTCTTTGACACTTTATTTAATCTTTAAATTTATTTATTTTTTTAATTAATTATAAATAATACACCCTCTAAATAATCTCAAGGGCAGTAAGTTTTGCAACATCTTTGTCCATTGTTTTATTTAAAAAAATTTTAAATCCTTTTGTTTTATTTATATATACAAATTTATCGCTCCATTTACTTGATCAATTTTGCAATACTTGGCTAAACTTAAACCTCTACCTTTATAAAAAATTACTCGGATTTTTATTTATTTATATCATTGAGAGAGTTTATCTGTTTACCGATAATAGATAGAAATTTTCGATTGAAATGATCAATTTTTATTTATCAATAAGGAAGAAAATCAATTTGCCCATTCAATTTTCAATTTGACAATACATCATCATCACGATCATCAAATGATTTGATTGATGAATGAATTGGATTAAGTGGTCAGGTCAGGTGCAATGGATGGGATTAAGATTAAGCGCCATTCACTAAGGCCGAGTTAAAACACGATAATTCACCAAGAAGCCAGGGGTGGGTGCCATTTGCCAGCCAGCTTATCGAGAGAAAAAAGGGGAAGACAATCGTCTTTCAAACTCCAGAAATAAATTTAATTAATTGGAACTTGGATAAAGAAGAATAGATTAAAAGAAGCTCAATTTTCATTCGGAAATCGGTCTGTTAGAGAGAGTTTAAAAAAAAAGGGTGAATTTTATTTTTTGAAATAAATATCAGATCAAATTGCACGTGTAAAATTGATTTGAATAACCTCTAACCATTCTAAAGTTTTTTACTTTATGAAATATATAGAGAGAAAGTATTGGATTGATTTTTACTTTCTCTTACCTATGTATATATGTAATATATATATATATATAGAGAAAGTATTGAATTCATGTCAAAAATTCGATGTCGAGATTTTGATGGATCTTCACGTTTTGAGGACCCCTGAATCCAAAAAAGTGGTTTTCGCAACATGGTCTTGTGTGTGTGTGTGTGTGTGTGTGTGTGTGTGTGTGTGTGTGTGTGTGTGTGTGTGTGTGTGTGGGTGTGGGTGTGTGTGGGTGGGTGTGTGGGTGGGTGGATGTGTGTTCAATTTTAAGCATGAAGGAATTGAGCTATGAGGCTGAAATTTTATATTTAAGTTAAACACCCCCGGGACCGGAAAAATAAGCTTTTAATCAAAATCGGCCAAGGAGTACTAGTACTTTACTGATGTACTTTTTCAGTTTTTTTTCGATTTTCTCAAAATTCGCTCTAACGATTTTGATTAAAAATTCAAAAATCAATTATTTTTTAGATGCTCTTTCAAATGTATATTCTCGATTTGCCCTCAAAATTGTTTGAAGCACACTTTACTCTTGTGCTTCATAGGAAAGATAGGAGAAATGGTTGCCATGGTTACAAAATATAAATATTTTCCCATACTTATAAATTTTACATCTGAATTCAAATATTCCCTACTGCCGGGAACTAAATACATGTCGACACAAAAAATCTGGTGTGACAAGCACAGTACACAACTTTCGATTACCGAAGGTAAGATCGGTAAATTTTGTTTAATTTATGAAATGCCCTTAGGCCATAGCCCAGTGGTAGTGAGTCCGCCTCTTGTGCTAGAGGTCAATCTAGGGATAGACATAGGCGTAACGCCCCCCTGGCTACGCTTATGTCTACTATCCCCGTACCTATTTAGTTAAATCACAAGAATGTTAAATAACCTATCGCTTCAAAAGAATAGCTTTCGAAAACTATTTAATAAATAAACAGAAAAACCCAATGGCCTTTGGCTGGTTGGGAAAAATAAAAAAAATAAACAGATATTCAAAGCCTCCACTTTTAATAAAAAAAAATATTATTTTGTGATGTAATGTATGTATGATGTCTTGTTTTTCATAAAAAATTGTAGGCCTATATACATTAAACTAATTAGAAAATTTTTGTTTAATTCTAATAAAAGAACAAAGTAAATATCTCTAATATTTTTTTTTAATTCAAAAACATTTCAATAGCCAAAATAAATTCTGCCAACAAAAGACCAAAAATAAGGTTTAATTAAAACGATGATGCTTGTCATATTGGAATTTATAGTATTTTTTTTTTTTTTTTATTATAATTTTTTTGAAGCCATAAAGAATTGTTCGATCAGTATCAAGTGTCGAATGAGAATGAATAAATACCCGTCAAATTCTAACCAGATGTCATGGCAAACTGACAGACAAGTGCTTGTCAAAAACATCTAGAAACGAGGAAAAAAAAATTTCAATAACTTTCCTTTGTCCCTTAGAAATGAATAAAAAACCGATTCAAGAATCATAAATTTATGTTAAAGTATGAAATAGGGCGTAGCGAAAGAGAGAGAGAGCGAGAAATTCGGTACGTAGCTAGAATAAAAATAGAGAAAAGAATGCAAATCAGAAGGGCTATTAGAAAATAAATTCCCCATCCATAGAAAATTTATGATAGAATCTAGAAAACGAAAGTTAAATGAATCATGAATTTGGAAAATAAGTTAATAAAATATCGACGTTGGAATTTAATTTAAGTTGGTGTTAGAAGTTCGCCAAAAGTGTGTCGTAAGATATCGAGATAAAAGACCTCAACCGCTTTTAAAATAATCATGAGAAAGAATAGAATTTTTTACTTTCTCTTATCCTATATATGAAATACGTATATAGTAGAGAGAGAAAGTATTGTTTTTAATAGACCTTTCGGCATCTTAGGCTATACAGATTTTATTATTAAATACAGCAATTATTTGAGTCCAGGCATATTTATTTATACCATTTGGTACTAAATGATTTAAATAAATTTTCATCTAACTGAACGGGATAGTATCTCTCAAATTTGATTGATACAGGTAA
The DNA here is from genome assembly GCA_023213315.1 of Euborellia annulipes. Lineage (NCBI taxonomy): Eukaryota > Metazoa > Arthropoda > Insecta > Dermaptera > Anisolabididae > Euborellia > Euborellia annulipes. The sequence continues at coordinate 41,916 of JAKCPI010018351.1, forward strand.
ATAAACACAAGGTTATTTGTTTCAAAATTGATTTAATTAAAAATTACTTAACGCGTTTCGACATTGCTGTCATCATCAGAAGTGCATATATGGCGCTGTTACATTGCAGTGGTGATTTTTGGAACTAACATGGTGCGAATTATGAAGTCAAGCAGATACATATGCGTGGGAATTACAAAAGTTGGTTAAGCAGATATTTTGTGAAATAATAAAATTAGATTTTGATACATAAATTGACATATCAATTTAAAATAAAATCTAATTTTATTATTCCACAAAATATCTGCTTAACCAACGTTTGTAATTCCCACGCATATGTATCTGCTTGACTTCATAATTCGCACCATGTTAGTTCCAAAAATCACCACTGCAATGTAACAGCGCCATATATGCACTTCTGATGATGACAGCAATGTCGAAACGCGTTAAGTAATTTTTAATTAAATCAATTTTGAAACAAATAATCTTGTGTTTATTTACCTGTATCAATCAATATCTTCGAGAGATAATATCCCTGTTCAATAAGATAATGTTTCTACAAGAGCCTATGGTAGAAAGCTTAAATATGATTTCATCTAACTGCCTGGGAACTGAACCCACACTTTTACTTTAATTACATTTCATAAATTGTATTAATTTTTTTATTTAAATTAAGGTCTTTTTCGGTATCTGAGGCCATTTAGACCGTCTCTATTTATTTAAATTTATTGGTAGCCAATTAAATTGAAATAAATTTTTGTCGCATGAGACGGGATACGAACCCTTGACCTCTAGCACAAGATGCGGACTCTCTACCACTGTTCTATGGCCCAAGGGTATTTCACAAATTAAACAATAAAAAAATTTTTTCACTTTTAATCTTCTTAGCACATTATGAAGCGAAACTCTTAAATTAAGAATCATTCAAAAACTTTTATCTCGTTCCCATTTGACATACTAAGTTGCAAAAAAATAATTACTATAAAATTCAATTAGGAGAATTACGTGCATGATTAAAAATTGTATAAAATTGACTCAATTCATATCTAAAGCAATTTACCATCATGATTATTCATAACCTTATTTTAATAGATTAGATTTATTTAAATGCTTTTGCTTTAATTTTGTTGCATGGTTATAGACTTAAATTTTTTTTCTTATTCTAAAATCAAATATTATAATTTTCCATGTATGAAAAGCATACATTATTTAATTATAATATGCATACTTGCATAGGGACAGGCTTTTTCTCTTTGTTTGCCGTTTTAACATTTTGATTAATGATGTTCCATGTTTCCATATTAATTCTATTATTTGATTAGATAAATTAAAATTCCAATACTATTCCAATTTTATTTTTGTACGGAATGTAATGTAGTAATGATTAACATGACTATGAAAATTTTCTCTGTTATAAAAAACGAAATCCAAAAATTAGATGGGGGATATGAGACAGTTCAGTCGCAATTATAATTACGAATGAACTCAATTAATTATAATTAATTGAGAAAGAAAACGAGAATCCACTACAGTGTCCTATGGAATGCTTGTCTAGTCGCTACAAAATGTGTAGTTTTACTTTCTCTTACCTCTATATGTAATACATAGAGAGAAAGTATTGCGATCATGTCAAATTAGATGTCGAGGCTTTGTTGGATCTACGTGTGTTCAAAAAAGTGGGCCTCGCAAATTGGCCTGCCTGTCTGTGTGAGTGTAACGATTTTAAGTATGAAGTAAATGATCTACGAGGTTGAAATTTTAGATTTAGGTCCCAGTCAGTTAAAATAAACTTTTGAACAAAATCGGCCAAAAAGTACTAGTACTTAACTGAAGTACTTTTTCAGTTTTTTTTTTCGACTTTCTCAAAATTGGCTCCGACGATTTTGATTAAAATTCATAAATCAACTATTTTTTAGATGCTCTTTCTAATTGAAAATTGAAGTACACTTTACTGATGTACTTTTTCAGATTTTTCAAATTCATTTTCCGGCTCTTCCTTCCATAGAGCAAATGTTAAATTTCGATTCAAAAGGGGGTCCCCCTTTGGAATTTTTTACACTTTCAAAAATTTTTTTCCAATTCTAATGAAATTTTGTATTTATTTAGGATTCCCTATTGTGTATAAAATAACCAAATATGAAATTAAAATTTTGAAAAATAACCATAGTTTATTTCAAGCAGTCAACATTTAAAATACACTTACTTATGAAAGGCAAGTGGTCAAGTTTGGAACTAAGGAGCTATGGGAAACTAAATATATCTCGACATAAAAAAATCTGGTGTGACAAGCACAGTACACAGCTTTCAATTACCGAAGTTAAGAGAAAGTTGTGTGTTGTGCGATCAGTAACACCAGATTTTTTTGTAATCAAATGAATCCATTTCTCTATTAAAAGAGTGAACAGAAAGAAGAATTTGAAGAAAGAAGAAAATTTGTTATCAAAATAACGAATTGAGGTGGAATAGAAATCGAACACAACAATATTTAAAGAAAATAAGCATAATTCCAGATTCATAAATTAGAAAAATTTATTAATTTATGGGAAGATTCCTATTTAAATTAATTCCTAGTCATTCTCTCTTTACTAGTAATAAAAATAAAAAACTTCAGTCTTATTGTTAAAAAATCCTTTGCACAGAAAAATGTAAAGCAAAGAGAATTGATATCAGAGAATTTTCTCATACCAATTGCAAAGACAAGAGAGACAACCCCAAAATGGAACCCAAGGGCTGAAGAAAGATTTTTTTAAATCCCTTAAGGATTTAGTTGCAGGCTGCAAGCGTATGTTGGGGAATAAAATTGTTAGAACTCCATCCGGGATTTGAAGTCCGGTCTTTTGGGCTTTTTACCTTCTGAGTTGAGGAAATAAATATCAAGTGAAAAAAGATTTTTTTTATTAGAATCATTTCTAAGGAATTTTTTTTTTTTACTTTCTCTTACTTATATATATACGTTAATATATAAATATATAGTGGGAAAGTATTGGATTCATGTCAAAAATTTGATGTCGAGATTTTGATGGATATACACGTTTTGAGGTCCCCTGAATCTAAAAAATTGGCTTTCGCGACATTGTCTATGTGTCTGTGAACAAAATATCTCAAAAACGAAAAGAGTTATGAGGTTGAAATTTTATATTTAAGTTAGGTACCTTCCTGGCACGTGACAGGAAGCTTTTGAACAAAATCGGCACAAAGAGTACTAGTACTTTATTGATGTCCTTTTTGAATTTTTTTAGACTTTCTCAAAATTCGCTCCAACGATTTTGTTTAAAATTCAAAAATCAATTATTTTTTAGATGCTCTTTAAGCTCTGTATAATCTTATTTTGCATTTGAAATCTTTTGAAGCACACTTTACTCTTGTACTTCATAGGAAAGTAAAGAGAAATTGTTGCCAGGGTAACAAAATATAAATATTTTTCTCTGTTTATAAATTTTATATCCTGAATTGCCCTCGGGATTGGTGTAGTTGGTAGCGTGCTAACTTCAGCCCTGACACGTTGTGGTTACTCTGAAGAGTAACTTTCATGGGAATGATACTGAGGTGGGTTCCCGTTTCCTTCCTCAGGAGGAGGCATCTCAAATAGAGTTGGATAATTTATTGCCATGAGGTGGATTTGAACTCGAGTTGTCTTCAACTCAGGATTATAAGCTTAACTGCTTTATCCTCTCGGCTAATCGACTCCTCTATAAAATATAGCATAATTAAATTGCTATCATATTCCTCGTAATGTTTAATAAATAAATTTTTTATTAAAAGTTTAAAAAAATAGATTTTTTTTTTTGGATTGATCAAGTAAATTTACTTTTCAAGTTCGTTTAGAGAAATTCACAGACAGCAAACTGCATTCAAGCAAAAAAAGAGCCAGTTTTCTTTATAAAGGATGCGAAAGAACGTACATTTTATTTTTTTTTTTTATCTTCCGGCTCTCTTGTGCAAACAAACAATCATATCTCTTCCTCTAGTGCGGTTTAAATTAAACCGAAAACCGAGGGAGTGGGGGGGGGGGAGGATTAAGTGCAACTTTCATCTTATCAGAGATGGAATTTTTCATTTTATTATATCCATAAAAAAAAGTTCATTTTAATGGTAGATTTAAGATAAATATTTAAAAATCTGGTGTGACTGGCAGCCCAACTTCCTTCCTTCGGTATCGAAAGTTTTCTGTGCTGTCACCAGTTTTTTGGTCGCATGATTTGTTTGACAGTATGGACTTCGATTTTCAAGATGTAAAATTTTAATGGGAAATATTTTATTTTGTACCTGGCAACCTTTCTCCTATCTTTTCTAGGAGTACAGAGTAAGTGGTCTTCAGAAGTTTCAATCACAAATGAGATATATTTGAAGAGCACCTGAAAAAAATGATTTTTGAATTTAAAAAAATCGTTGGAGCAAATTTTGAGAAAATCGAAAAAAACTGAAAAATTGCATCAGAAAGTACTAGTACTTTTTGGCCAATTTTGTTGAAAAGCTCGTGTCACTCCCAGGGGGTGCCTAACTTAAATATAAAATTTCAACCTCCTAGCTCTTTTCGTTCTTGAGATATTTTGTTCAAGACAGACACACAGACAGACAGAAACACAGACAGCACACGACAGACAGACCATGTCGCGAAAACCACTTTTTGGATTCAGGAGACCTCAAAACGTGAAGTATCAAAATTGAATGAATTTTGATGAAAAATATTTTTTTTTTTAAATATATATAATAAAAAGTAAAAAAAAGAAATTAAAAGAAAATGATTATAATAAAATTTGAAGTTGAGATGAGTGAAATTTTGTAAAGGTATATCAAATTTTTGTTTTTGTTTTCTTTAAGCTATGTATCAATAATGATCTACTCATAAATATTTATTTAGACTCCGTCACAATTTATTTAACTTGATTGATAACCAATTTAATTGAAATAAATTGTCGGTTTGGGACGGGATGTGAAACACTGACCTAGCACAAGGGACGAATTCTCTACCACTATACTAAGGCCCAGGGTTAAGAGATATTTTTGATTAAATAAAATCAACTCCTTGTGTGGACTTTGGAACGCAATGAGTTGAATCGTAAAAAAATTTGAATGAATAATAAAATCAAAAAAATCTGGTGTGACTGTCGCACAGCACATAAATTTCTCTTATCTTCGGTAATCGAAAGTTGTGTTCCGTGCTTGTCCCACCAGATTTTTCGTGTCGACATGTATTTAGTTTCCGCCGATATATTAGAATTCAAGATGTAAAATTTATTAGTAGGGGAAAAAATTTATATTTTGTTAACAATGGCAATCATTTCTCCTATCCTTCCTATGAAGTACAAGAGTAAAATGATCTTCAGAGGATTTCAAAGGCAAAATGAGAATATACATTTTAAAGAGAATCTAAAAAATAATTGATTTTTGAATTTTAATCAAAATCGTTGGAGCGAATTTTGAGAAATTCGAAAAAAAAAACTGAAAAAGTACATCAGTAAAAGTACTAGTACTTTACTGCCGATTTTAATAAAAAGCTTATTTTTAGGCCCTAGGTGGGTGTGTAACTTAAATATAAAATTTCAACCTTGTAGCTCAATTCCTTCATGCATTAAATTGAACCCAGACAGACAACAGACAGATCATGAAGTGAAAACCACTTTTTATTTGAATTCAGGGGACCTCAAAACGTGTATATCCATCAAAATCTCGACATCGAATTTTTGACATGAATCCAACAATTTCTCTATCTACAGTATATGTATATTAACATATACATATAGGTAAGAGAAAGTAATACGAGAGAAGGAAAAATTCTTTTTAGCTAATATCAGAGAAGGGAGGTCACTTTTTTTGATTCCTCCGTTATATAATATAAGGGGACAAACCCACAAAGATCCCCCCGAAGGGGATTAAAAAAAATAAGACGATACAACAATAGCATTCTATTGAAATATTTATTTTTGAATTCTAAAGCGAACTCATAATTAATCGGAAGGTAGTTTAATGAGAGATATATAAAAAGAAATAAAAAAAAAAAAATATTACGAGCATTAATTTAAAAATCAGACGGTAAAATTTTATATTAGCTTTTTAACTCTTTTTTTTTTAAGTTCGCCAGCGAGCAATCAAAATGCTCCGAGTTGGATTAATTTTATCTCCTCTGGGCCATTGGATTCGTTAGTTTAAGCAGTTTATGAATCATGAATTTAATTGCCATTTTTAGGAATCTTCAGTAAGAGGTGAGGGAGGGTGGGGGTAAGGGGGGAGGGGGGTTGAGTATTGATCAAAACAATTTTCAAATTTTCATCTGATCCCAAATCTTTAATGCAATTAGTAACATCAGCTGCTGACTGCTAAGGGGAAATTAATTATCGGATCTTTAGCCCTTAATTTGAGGGGTTCTCTCCAGGCACTTCTTGTCCTCCGCCCTTCCAATGAAATTGAATTTTACGCATATAAAATTCTATTGTTTTCCATTGTTTTATTCAAAAGGCATTACTCTCTATAGAATAATGGAAATTAATTATTTAAAGTGATTAAAAAGAAAATTGAAATAAAAATAAATTATTTTAAAAGAATCAATTGTATTTTTAATACAATAAAAAATTGTGCCTATTTACTTTAAAAGTGAAAGGATTTTAATTAAATATTTGAATTAGAGTACTGGATTAAAAATTAATTTTTTTTTTTGAGTGTTTTAGAGAATATAAGAAAGAATGGTGAATTAGCATCACAGTAACAAAAATACTTTGTTTAACCTATTAAAAAACTCATAGCAAAATGTTTTAGAGAATTCCTAAATCATTTTTCGTTTTCCAATTTTTATCGCGAAATAAAAGGAACTGATTACCCCAATTTGCTCGTCGACGTTTCGGGTGCTCATTAAACCTGTTCTCAGGACTGAGCTGTTATTAGTAACAATCAGGAGGTGTCTTTTCATTAATTTTTACTTTCTCTAACCTATAGGCCTAGTGAGAAGGATTGGATTCATGTCAAAAATTCGATGTCGAGATTTTGAAGGATATACACGTTTTGAGGTTCCCATTGTAAAAAAAAGTGAATTAAGATTAAATATACAAATTAAACACTAGGTTATTTGTTTCAAATGTTTTATTAATTAAAAAATTAACACTTGATACGTACCAAGTGTTAATTTTTTAATTAATAAAACCTTTGAAACAAATAACCTAGTGTTTAATTTGTATATTTAATTTTAATTTACAAAATGTTTCAACGAGAACCAACAGTCGAAAGTTTAAATCTTATAAAAAAAAGTGGTTTTCGCAACATGCTCTGAGATCTCTGTGAACAATATATCTCAAGAACCAAAAGAGCTAGGAGGTTGAAATCTTATATTTAAGTTAGGTACCCCTCTGGGACGTAACACAAAGCTTTTAAACAAAATCGGGCCAAAGAATACTAGTACTTTACTGATGTACTTTTTCAGTTTTTTTTTTTTTTTTTTTTCGATTTTCTCAAAATTCGCTATAGGCCCTAACGATTTTGTTTAAAATTCAAAAATCAATTATTTTTTTAGATGCTCTTTAAAATGTATGTTCTCATTTTGCCATTGAAATCTTGTGATGTGTAAATGTGTGTATGAGTGTGAAGTGTGAATGAAAAAAAATGTGTTAAAAAAAAAATAACATCTTGAATTCTAATGGAACGTCCCCCTGTAGCCATCGATATTATGTATTTTAAAAATATATTAATAAATAAACACCCCTATATGCTCTCTGTAACCGAAAAGGGTGAAAAAAAAATTCTAATATATCGGCGAAAACTAAATATCATCTCGACATATATGAATTTATCAGATATTGAAAAGCAACAATATTCTCGGTGTGTTACCTCACTGAAATCACATCTATTGTTACTAATAATTCGTTTTCAAATTGATATTGTACAGCCCTGAGAAAGGAATATTTTATTCAAACACTGTCGACGTTAGGCCGATTTTTTTGGTTTTTTATAAGATAAATTTTATAAGTTCATACAACCCCATTATCTATCTCAAGGGGTCTCTGGACGATGTCTTAGGGGTCCGCGAATTGTCACTGAAATTTTGTATTTTACTAATAGTCATTATCCTAATCTACTTCCCGCGTAAGTTCAGCTGATATAAATGTTAAAAGCGCATCAATTACTTACTGATGTAACTCAAATTATGTTTGTAATATTCTAATCTACAATTTAAGAATTTAAGGGGTCCTTGGCAGTAGCACCCGTTTAGGGGGACTTGAAAAAATTTTCTTGGGAACCACTGGCTAAAATTAAGATAATTATACCAAAAGCTTATTTTTACAAAATTCCATAAATATCTATTCAATCACAAACGACAAATATCCTGACTATTTGTTTTGTGATGGCCACATCAGTTAAATTAAACAACGAATGGGGCGTGAGAATTTCCCACTAACGTAATAAAACCCAATTAAAAATTCACATAATTTCCAGACGTGAATTTGAAACATTTTTTATACGATCATCAAAGAAATTTAATCTCAGATAGAAATCAATTCTTTTCTGAGATAAGAAAATTCCATCTAATTTTATATAATTTAGCACTTTACTAGAATATAAGCACCAAATTTACTGGCGTTGAAATTTAATCATGAAATGAATACAAAAGCTTTTAATTTTACTTATGTATCGCTTGACCTTTCCCGGAGGATTTAATCCGCCGGAGTGGATAAAGATTAAATATAATAATGATTTAGCCAAAATTCAATATGGAGCCTACTCGAAAAAGGTTTTAAAAAGAATATTAATTAAATATTTATAATTATATCTTATACTACTTAAGGTTTAAAAATTAAAATTTTATTAAACTTTAGTTAAAAAAAAAATAAGCTTATTAAAATATTTTTACTAAAAGAGATTAATTATATTTCTAATTAAAAAGGAAAAAAACATCTTGTCGTCTATACAGAGTTCATTCCCTTCTCTTTTATTTTATTAAAATTAACGAAATGCCAAAGGGTTGTTATTTTTAATTCTGAGAATGCTGCAGGTTACAAGTTGAAAATTTCAACGGATTTGAATGAGAAACGCGCTTAATTAAATCTAATTATTTGCTGAAAATGCTTATTTGGGTTTGAAATTCATACGAGTCAGAAATGAATTGAAACATTGAATGTATTATAGAAAGTTTGGGAAAAATTTATTGAGTTTGAAAAAATTCCAAAATATTATCTTATTTATCATTTTTACTTTATCTTACCTATATATATGTTAATATATATAAAGAGAAAAAGTATTGGATTCATGTCGAAAATTCGATGTCGGGATTTTGACGGATATACACGTTTTGAGGACCGTTGAATCCAAAAAAAGTAGTTTTCGCGACATGGTCTGCCTGTGAACAAATTATCTCAAGATCCTAACCCGTTCTTGAGATATTTTGTTGACGCACACAGACACACAGACAGACCATGTCGCTAAAACTACTTTTTTGGACTCAGCGGACCTCAAAACGTGAAGATCCATCAAAATCTCTACATCGAATTTTTGACATGAATCCAATACTTTCTCACTATATATTACATATAAAGGTAATAGAAAGTAAAATGAATTTACTGAATTGTAAAAATGTTAAGATTTACTCACCAAATGAAGGAGTTCTGGAATTAAGCCGACGAGCAGAGGTTCCACGTGTCGACTGGGCCGGCCACTCAAGCCTTACTGACGAATGGACTCGCAGGTAGTTGGTAGAGACCCGTCGTAAACCTGTATGAACAAGAATATAAACATATAGAAAAGTATATCTATATATATTCGTCTGTGTGAGGAATGTATGTGTGTGTGTGAGCTTAAAGAGATTATTATATTATATCCCATTTGAAGCAATGCAAGATTTAAAATATAGTCTTTTTTAATAATTCATTAATCGAATGAATATAGGTAAATACTCTATGAATATTTATTAAAGAAAAATTAATAGGCAACCAAGTTGAAAAACATATCTAACAGAGTTAACCAGAGATTCTCGAAATATTGAATAAGAAATAAGACCTTTCCTTTACGAGTGAGTATAAAAAGGGCCGCCGAGAGCCTTATCGGGCCTCGGGTCTGTATAATACTCGTAAAATGGTCCCTCTTCCTGACTCACCCCCTACAAAAAATAGGGTAAAATTTAAATAGGAATATTTTTGAAGCCTAAAGGGCCCAGGCCCCCTCAGAGAGAAAAATTTCTTGAAACTATTTTTTTAATAATGCCTATATTTTTACTTTCTCTTACCTCTATATATGTTTATGTATATAGAGAGAAAAATTATTGGATTCATGTCAAAAATTCGATGCAGAGATTTTGACGGATATACACGTTTTGAGGTCCCCTGAATCCAAAAAAGTCTTTTTCGAGACATGGTGTGCCTGAGTGTGTGAAAAAAATATCTCAAGAACGAAAAGAGCTAGGAAGTTGAAATTTTATATTTAAGCTAGGAACCCCTATGGGACGTGACACGAAGCTTTTGAACAAAATCGACCAAAGAGTACTAGTACTTTACTGATGCACTTTTTCAGTTTATTTCGATTTTTTTCAAAATTTTCTCAAACTATTTTGATTAAAATTCAAAAATCAATTATTTTATAGATGCTCTTTAAAATGAACCCCAAATTGATTTATTAATTACAACGGTTATCGTCAAAGTCTTATATGGCCTAAGTTGCCGAAAAGACTGCATGAATGTGTGTGTGAATGTGAGTGTGAATGAGAAAAAAGTGTGAATGTACTTAAAAAAAAAAAATCTTGAAATTCGAATGCACCGTACTGTCGGAAACTAAATACATGTAGACACAAAAAATCTGGTGTGACAAGCACAGAATACAACTTTCGATTGCGAAGGTAAGATTCGGATAGAAAATTGGTTTTCCCAATTGCATAAGAATCCGGGCTTTAATTATAACGATTGGGTATAGAAATAGAATTATTTCCTATAAAACAATTTAATAAAACTTCAAGCAACAAAGAACCTATTTCAAATTTCTAATTAAACAGCGAATTGAAGAAAAAAAAATGACTAATCTTAGTCAAAAAAATATTTAAAAAAATTGATCCAACACAACCAAGAAAATGAAGCAACAAAAATATTTAGCCATGTATAAACTTATCGATTAAATCAAGTCTTTGACAAATGATCCACTCACTGTATAAGGATAATTGATTGATTTTGACCTTCGAAGGTAGCGTAGAATAAAAAAGGGAACGGGGACGGGATAAAGGGAGATAGAGCATGCAAATGTAAATGCGGTCCTCTGACCAGGGTCTCAGGACAAAGCCTCAGGTGAGTTATCGGCTGCTGGCAGCCATTCAACTCCGTGTTACTCCATATATCTCGAATAGAGAGATAAATCTATCTGGGTTGATCCGCAAATTCATGCTCTTCTTAGGAGCTAACGACAATGCTAAACAACCTGTCGAACGATCTCAATTTATCTACTAACACCTTCGAATTTTAAAATTTTTTTTTGTTCTATCTCTAGTCGAATATTTAATTAAACAATTCATTTATATTCTAACAAGTTTTTTTTTTTTTTTTTTTGTTCGATATTTGAAACATTTTCGGCTTGTTTTATTTTATTGCTTTGTTTTATATATAAAAAAAAACAACAGCTGTTGAAAAAAATGGTTAGAGAATAATTTAAAATATTTTATATATTTATTTTTTATTTATAAGCTATTTAACACTTGAAAAATGTATCCATAAAAAATAATTTTTACAAGTGTTGTATTTTTTTTTTGCTCGAGTTTCCTGAACTGTTGATCGCAAAAGGTTTTTTATAAATCATTTCATAATTTTTTTTTTTTTTAGTATACGTCCAATCTTTTCAAACTCTTTGGCCGAAACCGAAACTTCGGTCGGTTCCTAACTAAATTAATTAATAAATAAAATATTATTGCAGTAGTATTTAAAATAAGAAATGAAGAGTTTTCTAAAAAGCGGGACTGTCCGGCCAAAATCGGGACGTGTGGTCACCTTAGACTTGACATTACAGTCCCGGTGTAGCCACGGGCGGGGGTAGGGGGGGTAATTACCCCCGAAAAAAATTTCAAAAAAAAGATAAAATGGTAGAATGTTGATGAAAATTTTAAGGAGACCCAAATTAAATTTTGCCCCCCCAAAACACCTCTGGTTCCGGCCCTTGGGGAATAATGGTCGTCACTGAGACCGAAATGTTAGTTGAGAGTGTCTTAACTTTAATTTAGAAAATTATTATCATTATAATATAATTACTCACATGAAATGAGTTTGGATTAGGGGAGGAGGGGGGGGGGAAAAAGGTTTATAAAGGGAGGTAGAGTTGGAAAGGTGTATGTTATTTGTAAGGGGGGAGGTAGCAGGACGGAATGAAGAGAAAGAACATCTGGAACAAAATAATTATGTAGTAGAAAAACCATTAATAGAATTAAAAAGTAAAAATGCGACAGGCTAGAATGAAACAAGGAAAAAAGAAGAAAAGATTCATAAAGAATAGAATAGATGCCAGTCTTTAAAACGTTTAAACTTTAAAGAGCATCTAAAAAATAGTTAATTTATGAATTTTAAACAAAATTGTTGAGCGAATTTTAAGAAAATCGAAAAAACAACTGAAAAAGTACATCAATAAAAGCCAAAAAGTACCAGTTAGGCCTACTTTGTGGCCGATTTTGTTCAAAATCTTATTTTCACCCCTTGGGAGGGTGCCTAACTTAAATATAAAATTCCAACCTCGTAGCTCTTTTAGTTCCTGAGATATTTTGTTCACAGACTCACAGACAGACCATGTTGCAAAAACTACTTTTTTGGATTCAGGGGACCTTAAAACGAATTTTTGACATGAATCGATATATTTCATATATAAGGTAAGAGAAAGTAAAAAGTGAATGAAAAAAAAAAAAAATTGAGGCATTATCATGATTGAGCTTACAATTGTGTATGCCCAAAATAACTTGGCGAGGATTAATATATTTTTCAGACATTAACCTGGTCCTGAAGATGGTCTCATATGTGACCGAAACGTCGGCCTTGGTTTGGTAATAAATTGAAATATAACTAGCTGCTTGCTCATTCTTTCTATCCTATTTGAATATTATATTAAAAATGTTTGCTATATATTGATCTAATTGATGTTAGTTCGATATCCAAAAATTTAATTCCTTCCCCTGAGAGGTCGGATGAATTTTGCTTTGCGTACAAATGCATGAGTGCTAATTAGATTGCATCGTATCAACAAATCCGCTCTGCTTTAATAACATTTTGCATTTAAACTCATGAAACGTCATATTTTTCATACATTTTTTTTTTCCATTAACAAAAAGAAAATTTTTTTTTTAAATAATTATCAGATTTGTAGCTTTTATTAATCAGAACGGAGAAGATAAAAGAATTTGTTTTAAGCTACCCCCACCATCACTGGTTTAACATTTGTCTCTTTTATTCTAAGTTATAACATTGGTAGGATTTCCTATAATATATTTTTTAATCAATACTATTTTCAAAGGAAAGAGAAATTAATAAAGTTTCATTGTATTATTGATACCACGTAGAATAGAATGAAAATCGGATTAAAACCATAAAAAATATATAAAAGCTTAATTAGTAAAGAGTGAATGAGTAACATTAATCGAGAGCTATTTTGTACTGTGATTACATTTGAACAGAACAAAAGAGAACTAACTATTGATATAAATGAAATTTTATAGCATTTTATCAGAAAATATTTATATGTTTAAAATTTGAAAAAAGAAGCCGAGCTTTCCAAATCAATATTATATAGAGAACAAGCAAAAGTTTTTCCCCCTCCTTTTACATAACTTTTTTTTGTAGAAATTTCAGATTCTTTTCGTATAAACAATAAAGTTAGGAGATATATAAATCATATTTTGCATAATGATGAGATAATAAATTTGCCTGTGAGATCAACAGTATATAAAGAGATAACTTTAATTTGTGGAAATATTAAATTTTTGTATCAAGTCAGACCAAAAGAGCTTGAAATTTTCAAAAATTCAAAATAAAATAATAATTTCAATGTTCTTGTTCTACCTATGTGGATATTACTATTGTATAATATCAAATTATAATTAAAAAAATTTACTTTGATATTTCAATTCTTCATTGAAAAATTAAACTCTAAAAAGTGAATTTTGTTACTCACTTTGAGTTAAATTATTATATTATTAAGGTTCAAATGTACCTTACTGTCGGGAATTAAATATATGTCGACACAAAAAATCTGGTGTGACAAGCACAGAACACAACTTTGGATTGCCGAAGGTAAGAGAAAGTTGTGTGATGTACGACAGTCACACCAGATTTTTTTTTATTTTGTCCACCTATAATTAAGATTATTTAAAATATAAATCCTTGAATAGAATATTAAAAATAATCGATCAGAGAAAGTTGAATATGGACACCTTGGGACAGAGGGGAGGGAGGGAGGTTTTTCCCCTCCCAATGAATAAACAAGGAATAGAACATACTAGGTATTTTGTATTTTCTAATAGTATTTAAATTTTAAAACCATGTTTCTATCTATATATTTCTCTTTATTTAAAATTTTTTGGGGGGAGGGAGGGTTGGACCCCTCCCCCCTCTGGTTAAGGCGCCTTGAGATATTTTTTGTAAAAATTTCAAAACTAATTTTTTTGAACAACTTTTTAAAAATATAGCGAACATTTGCAAACCAACTTTTATGGAGTATAATGAAAAAGAGAGAGAGAAAAAAAAGAATAAATAGACAAGAAATGTTAAACTCAGGTAACTTGCTGATGATATACAGAAGCATAATTTATTAAAACGACGGCTTATTCACAACATGCAATGCAATTGTTAGGCTAACGAAAAATACTTGCTCAACTTTAAAATTAAAGAGGAAAATCCGTAGAGTCTGTTATTAAATATTATATTTTTATAATCCTAATTAACTTCATGTCATTTCAAAATATTAATACTTCCAAAAATATCTACCATAATTAAAAGAACTTAATGAAAAAAAAATGTATTAAAAATTCTTTCTGATATTTAAACCTGGTTGAAGCAGAGATTAATGTCTCTTTTACCAACTTACTCACTTAATCATAAATGTATTCTACATGCACTTTATAATATTTATATTATGTAATTAATAATTTTACTAGTGTTGGAGTATATTTTTCTGGGGTGGAAAATCTTAAAATAGAGGGATAGAAATCTATTAATCTAGCCTCTCAAACATATGTCGACACAACATCTGGTGTGACTGGTCGCACCAGATTTTCTTTCTATGGATCCTCTAAATTTGAAATTTAATACAATACTTTGGAGCGAATGGTTTCAGATT
Organism: Euborellia annulipes; assembly: GCA_023213315.1. Taxonomy (NCBI): domain Eukaryota; kingdom Metazoa; phylum Arthropoda; class Insecta; order Dermaptera; family Anisolabididae; genus Euborellia; species Euborellia annulipes. The sequence continues at coordinate 57,162 of JAKCPI010018351.1, forward strand.
TAAGACAAAGGTTCTTATTTCTAATAAACATATCTCTAGAAAATTAATGCTATCTCCAAGTCTAAACTTCATTGATTGATTCGTTAATATAATAGCTTATTTGGTATTAGTAAATTAGAGAGGAGTGCATTAGACAGCAAGAGGGTGAAATTGTTGAAGTGGCCTAGCAAAGGAGGCAAACAAACAGACAAGCAGACCGACATGGAGTCGTCTCTGATGGCCAAACAGATTACCCCCTGAGCAAGGACCAGATTACCCCTTTGCCATCCATTCTCAAGGACCCAGATGCCCTAAGGGCTAGGAAGAGAGAGGAGAGGCCCTACGAATACGTGCTTGAAGATAACACGCAAGTTGCCTGCTTGTGCTTGCTCTTGCTTCAGACTCCAAGCATCCCTTATCGTAATCCCTTGAAAAGGGATGGGTAAGGTGACGTCGTCAAATTCATCTCGGCTTGGCTGGATGATGCAATTGTTAGAGTCAAAGTTAGTCCAACAACAGCAGCATCCCTCCTGGATCATCCATCTATCCTTCTACTTGGCAAATCTTTCTTTCCAAAAGAGATAAAAAAGTGTAAAGAAAAGGGAGAGGGGAGAGAGAAAAAACAAGAGAAATATTTTGTTCTTAACTTAAAATTTTGACTTTTAAGTCAACTTTGACAATGGCTTAAATAGAAATGCCTGGAACCCCAATAGATATAATAAATAATAAAGGTTATCGTCAAAGTCTTAAATGGCCTAAGTTGCCGAAAAGACTGTATTGTGAGTGTGTGTGTGAATGAAGTGGAAAAAAGTGTGAGTGTTAAAAAAAAAAAAACTTGGACAATAACAAAGAGGAAAAATTTCTTCTTTTTCCTTCGGTAATCGAAAGTTATGTTCAATTTTATTATAAGGACATCGACCAAAAATAAATAATTTTGCATATTATTCGTTTATTTGTAAATATTTCGATTCCAGTGATATAGAATCATCTTCAGTACAATCAATAGATGTTTTGTAAATCGTTAATTCCTCCCATCCATTATGACAAATGATTATGAAAATTGCATTCATGAAATGCTCAGCTATTTTGCCATATTAGATGGGAGAAAGTAACGATTTGCAAAACATCTGTTGATTGTACTGAAGATGATTCCATATCACTAGGGTCGAAATATTTACAAATAAACGGATAATACACAAAAGTATTTATTTTTGGCCGATGTCCTTATAATAGAAATGATCAACCTTACAGCCATCTACAAACAATCGAAAGTTATGTTCTGTGATTGTAACACCAGATATTTTAAGTCGACACATGTTTAGTTTCCGACAGTCAGGCACATTCGAATTTCAAGATGTAAAATTAGATTTCAATGGCAAAATGAGAAAAGAGCATCTAAAAAATAATTGATTTTTGGATTTTAATCAAAATCATTGGAGCGAAATTTGAGAAAATCGAAAAAAAAACTGAAAAAGTGAATCAGTAGAGTACTAGTACTCTTTGGTTGGTCGATTTTGTTCAAAAGCTTCGTGTCACGTCTCAGGGGGGGGGGTGCCTAACTTAAATATAAAATTTCAACCTCCTAGATCTTTTCGTTCTTGAGATATTTTGTTCACACACACACAGAGACTGGCCAAGTTGCGAAAATCAGAATAAAGTATCAAAATCTATAGCCTACTTTAAAATTTAATTATTTTAAAATCCTCTCCCTCTCAAATACAAATCTATCAGTATTTAGATAACTAATTAGATCATTAAATGGATAAATATTATTCAATTTAACGAAATGAAAACATTCCATATTCAAATAAAATAGAATTTGATTTAAAGAAGCCTTCCTGACTAATTATTTCTTTAAAAAATAAAATTTTGGAGTGATTAAAGCACAACACATAACTTTCTCTTATTCTTCGGTAAGAAAAAGTTGGTCACACCAGATTTTTTGTGTCGAGATATATTTAGTTTCCCATTGCAAATTAGTTTCAAACTTAACCACTTCCAATTCATAAGTGAACAGTAAAAAAGTCAATTAATTCAAAATTTCCGTAGGCTCTGTGTATTTTAAATGTTGACTTTTTGAAATAAACTAAGGTTATTTTTCAAAATTGTAATTTCATATTTGAATATTTTATACACAATAGAGAATCCTAAATAAATACAAAATTTCATAAGAATTGGAAAAATTTTTTTTAAATGTAAAAAAGTTCCAAGGGGACCCCCTTTTGAATCGAAATTAACATACAAATTCCTATAGGAAATTAACATTGGCCAAATGCGAGGAGAAGGCGGAAAGTGAATTTAAAACGAGTAGAAAGAGAGAGAAGATAATGCGAATCCTCTTTGGAATTTAACATTTGCTCTATGGAAGGAAGAGCAGGAAAATGAATTTGAAAAATCTGAAATATCACATCAGTAAAGTGTACTTCAAACAATTTTCAAGAAAAATTTTACTGATATATTGAAAACTTTTTATTAAATAACATCTAAAAAATAGTTTATTTATGAATTTTAATCAAAACCATTAGAGCCAATTTTGAGAAAATCGAAAATACTGAAAAAGTAGTTAAATAAAGTACTAGTACTTTTTGGCAGATTTTGTTCAAAAGCTTAATTTAACTGTCCGGAAGGGACCTAACTTAAAGATAAAGATTTCAACCTCGTAGCTCATTTCCTTCATGCTTAAAATCGTTACACACAGACCCATTTGCGGGACATTTTTGAACTCAGGGGATCTCAAAACATTTATTTCCATCAAAATCTCAATTTTGACATGATCGCAATACTTTCTCACTATATATTACAGAAAGTAAAAAGTAAATTATGAGGGAGACGATTTGTCGATATCAACATGTTAATCGAAAATTTGAATATATCATGCACAGATGTTGTTGTTTCGAGGATATTTATTAAATAATATTTGTAATTAACGAAACCATCAGCATCGACGATCCTTAAAGGATTACTTGAAACCATCACGGCTTTTGACAGCGGCACAGAGAGAGACATGGTGTGCCTCTCGCTATTTTAACGATATTCCCTCATCCCACATTGGCCACAAAATGTTCAATAGGCCCACGCCAGCCTTCTCTCCTGCTCTCTCACTCTTGTTAAAAAGAGAGGGGTTCTTGATGTCGGGGGGCAAAGTTGTAAAGCTGTTCGATCAATGCAACATCTGGCTAAATCAACCCAAACTAAATATCTAGTTTAGATTAGGTTTAGAAACTAATATACGCAAATAGTTCACATAACTTGATACGATTTATTGTTTATTTGTATTTTAGATCATCTGATATTACAAATAGAGGGGAAATTAAACCAGTAATTTTATTTTAATTATGAGAGCTCGACTAGTCTATTAAATGGTTTCTATTTTGGAATAAATTATAAAACTTGTGCTAAAATAAATATAAACTTTTTATAACAAGTTTAAAAGAGAAAAAAAAGAGTGACATTTTTGACATAATATAAACATGAATTGTTATCTGATATTTACGAGATGAAAAAACTAGACGGAATTTATTATTATTCAGAACCACTGTAGAAAAAAATCTGGTGTAACTGGTCGCACTGCCACAACTTTCTCTTACCTTCGGTAATCGAAAGTTGTGTACTGTGCTTGTCACACCAGATTTTTTGGATTCAGGGGAAGATCCATCAAAATCTCGACATCGAATTTTTGACATGAATCAAACACTTTCTCTCTATATATATTAACATATATATAGAGGTAAGAGAAAGTAAAAAATCATTGTGAGTTTTTACCACGATGCAAGTGAAACTTTTTTCGGATCGTAGGCGTTTAATGAAAATTTTCGGAAAATTGATCGATTTAGGGTATTAAAATTGCGTTTTTAATCTTAACCCTGGCGGGCTGCGTCTCGAGATATGACTTGGAGTAGTCAAGATAAATATATTAATATTTTAATTAATTTTACACCATAATATAAAAATATAAAATAAAAAAATTGAGTGGAAAATAAATTTTAGGAGGGGAGGTGGGGGTCGCTAAAACTTTCTGAGGCCTGGAATATCATTTTTCAATTATTTACACCCTAGAGAAGCATCCTTTTAAATTTTATTAAAATCAGGTAAACAATAGCCCCCGGGTTTGGTGTAGTTGGTAGCGTCTACCTTTGGATACCAAATGACTTAAATAGAAATGCGTGGACCCCCAATAGATATTATCTCATATATAACGGTTATCGTAAATTAAATTGTCCTTCGTTTATTTCTTAATTTTCAAACTTTTATACAATCTTAGAAAATTGACATATGTCGGATGTTAGGCTACTCCTAAAGCGTCGAAAAATTAATATTCAATAATAAAAGTTAGGAAAAAATAATAAAGATAATTAATAGCGTATTTATATTAAACAAATATCAATTATTGGTCAACTTTCCAAAAATAAAGAACGTAGCTAATTTTCAATATATGATAAATGTTTTATTTTCAAAGTTTGAAGATCCTAATCTTTTAACTGGCTTTCCTCAAAAAATGTGCAAAGAATGAAACTCGTTAGTAACAAACTTTTCTTCCTCTACTTTTATTATTATTATTATTATACTCTGTATATTTCCAAATGAAGGGAATTATTTTCATATTTAAGAAAAAAAAAAAAATGAGATTCAGTCAGACGACGGGGTTTTTAGAAGAAAGTGCGATTTTAAATAGAATGCATAATTAATACCAAAATAAAACTTTTAGAAATTTAATTTAAATGTATTTTTTAATTATCTTACGAGTGAGAAAGTCACTTATTTGAAAATAGAATTCTAAATTAAAAAGTCTTTGAAAAGAAAGGAATAAACAAAAAAAAATTAAGATAATATGGCTAAGAAGTTTTTACGTTTAAGGATTTTATGGATTATTATTAATTACTTTCTCTTACCTATATATATGTTATTATAATATATATAGAGATAAAGTATTAGATTCATGTCAAAAATTCGATGTCGAGATTTTGATAGAAATACATGTTTTGAGGCAGTGGCGGATCCAGAGGTGTTTCTCGGGGGGGAGTAATCTGGTGTGACTGGTCGCACAGCACACAATTTTTTTTTTTATTTCGGTAATTTAAATGCGCATTCTATACTTGTTTGCCAGAATATAAATACTAATAAAATTTTTAAGTATTCATTTTTAAAATTTTTCCATTAAAGATAAATTTTTTTTTCGAAAAAAAGTATTTTTTTTTAAATCTCGGGGGGGGGAGGTAATTAACCCCTTTTACCCCCTCCCTTGTATCCGCCCTTGTTTTGAGGTCCCCTAAAAAGTGGGTCCTGCAAAAGGTCTCTCTTAAGAACGAAACCTAGCTAGGAGGTTGAAATTTTATATTTAAGTGAGGCACACGAACCTTTTGAACAAATTGACCAAAAAGTACTAGCACTTTACTGAAGAAATTTTTAAGTTTTCGATTTTTTCAAAATGTAGATCTAACGATTTTAATTAAAAATGAATTATTTTTTAGATGCTCTTTAAAATGTGTATTCTTATTTTGCCCTCAAAATTGTTTGTAGCGCAATTTACTCTTGTACATCATACCGTACTATCGGAAACTAAAATATGTCGACACAAAAAATCCGGTGTGACAAACACAAAAAACAATTATCGAAGGTAAGAGAAAGTTTTGTGTTATGCGGTCAAACACACCAGAATTTTTTATTTATTTCTATAGCCTTTATTTTAATAATGATTAATGCAAATTCTTAAAAAATATTTCCCACAAAAGCCTCTCTAAAGACCCTAATAAATATATATCGTAATTTGCATTGCATTCGAACATGTTTATATTGTATAGCGAGACCACAGAGGAATCAAATTAAATTCACAAATTAAGTCCCCGGGCGCCTATTATACACTCAGACTCACATAAAAGGGAGCGAGCGAGTGAAGGGTTAAATAGAAAACATCCGGGTCCATCTCTTTGCAATGGCATGCTGGACAGACTGCTTACTAAAAAGACATTCAAACTATACTGTTAATTCCAGAAATATTTAAACAAAGAGAACGCCAAATAAAGGGCACGATTTTGCAGTCGATTCAAATTTTATATTTAGTCAATTATAAATCAATATTTCTAAAATTTTGGTCGATTATCAGTTTATCTTTCCAAATGAATATTTTTCATGAAACTTTCATTAAAGCAATCCAGTTATATTTATTTTAAATGAAAAGAAAATCTTACGCTTTCGAGAATTCATTAAAATAAAAATATTCTAAAAAAAAAAAAATAATAAATCCTCATTATTTTTATAAGTTGTTTTTACTAGAGTTGAGAAATACAAAACTTTTTTTTTTGTTGTATTTTAAATTTAAGAAAAACAAACTTAAAGTAAACTAACAAATGAAAATCATCTCTCTTATTGACATTAAATTAGCAATTTCATAATGCTATTTTTAAAAAGAAGTTTCTTTTTTTATTTCTTTAATTGTATAGAGAAGATACATTTCTTTCTTCACACCCCACCCTCATGTGACCCAGTAAATTAAAATAAGTAAAATGTTATTTTTTTTTTTTTTACAAAAATATAACAAAACTTGATCAGAAACCCTATCCCTCGATTTATATTATATTTTTTTACACGGTGCAAAAAAAAGGAGTTCTTTACAAAATCTTCTCATCACAAATAATTCCGGCTGATCAAAAAAAAAAAAAAAAAAAAAAAATTACATTCGAATTTCAAGATGTAAAATTTATAAGTATGGGAAAATATTTATATTCTGTTACCATGGGAACGATTTCTCCTATCTTTTCTATGGAGTACAAGAGTAAAGTGGTCTTCAGAAGACTTGAATGGCAAAATGAGAATATACATTTTAAAGAGCATCTAAAAAAATCATAGATTTTTGAATTAAAAAAAAAATCGTTGGAACGAATTTAGAGAAAATCGAAAAAAAACTGAAAAAGTGCATCAGTAAAGTACTAGTACTCTTCAATCGATTTTGTTCAAAAGCTTCGTGTCACGTCCCATGGGGGTGCCTAACTTAAATATAAAATTTCAACCTCCTAGCTCTTTTCGTTCTTGAAATATTTTGTTCACAGACACGACAGACACACATACAGACCATGTCGCGAAAACCACTTTTTTGGATTCAGGGGACCTCAAAACATGTACCGGTATATCCATCAAAATCTCGACATCAAATTTTTGACATGGTTCCAATACTTTCTATATATATATTAACATATAGAGGTAAGAGAAAGTAAAAATTGAAAAAATACGTAATTAATTACATAAATTATGCGTTTTTATATATTTTTCGAATTTACACTGTTTTACATTCAGCGCCCGAGCGCCGACGGAGGAGGAAGCCTTAGCGAGCCCACGAAACACTTTTTTCTCACTCACACTCACGCTACAGTATTTTCGGTAACTTAGGCCATATAAGAGTTTTGACGATAACCGTTATTTGAACATAGGCCTAGGCCTATATGTATTTAATGTCCAGGCATTCTTATTTAAGCCATTTAGTATCCAAATGGTATACGACCTGGTATACTTGGTACACAAGGCAGGCGCGCTACCAACTTCACCAAGCCCGAGGGCCCCAATATTCGGAGTTGAAGAAAAGGCATGAGGAACTTCATTTCTGGAAGGAGTCCCATGACCCCAAACTTTTTTTAAATTTTATTTAAAGTCTTTTTCGGTGTCTGAGGCCATTTAGACCCTATTTTGATTGGTATCCAATTCAATTGAAATAAATTTGCTCGTCTGGGACTAGATGCGAACCTTCGACCTTTGGCATCAGCAGCTAATGGACTACCTCTGAGCCACAGATCAAGGACAAATTAAAAAACTTAATTACAATAATTTTTTGTGTATATTGTAGGTATGAGAAAGTATTGTAAAAAAAAAATAAAAATTATAAGTCAGTTTTCATTATTTAAAATGCCACTCGACCCGTTTTAAAGTTTTTGTTAATTTATTTAATAAATTCATTATAAAAGATTAATTCGAATAATTAAACAAAACTTTAATATGATATTCTCAAGAGTTTGGAACAATTTTATAATACATTCTTATTTTACTACTCGTATATATACCTTTAATGAACTTTGACGTTTTTCATATACACACAAAGCTTGGTTTCCAATTAATGTGTTATCAAGAGGAAAAACGCCCGAGTCATTAACAACCTGAAAATACAACGTATTAGAATTAATTATAAACATGTTTTGATGAAGATTATGAGATGAAAAGCAATGGAAAGGGGGAAAAGGGAGCAGGGAGAGAGAGAGAGAGAGAGAGAGAGAGAGAGAAAAGGAGCAAATGTCAAGTGGAGCTCGAAGGATCGCCCGGTATGTTTATGACTTAATTAATTAAATTTTGAATGGAGATAACTCTAGCGTTTTCAACCAAGAGTGGTACCAGGTACCTGCTATTAGTTTTTGGAAAATGAATTTTACATTCAAGAATATTAAAAAAAAAAAATTGTTATTTCAAGATAAAATAATTTAAAGAAGCTAATATTATATTCATAATGAATTTTTGTTCCGAGAAATGGACCTTAGCTAGTTCAAGATGGCGATACCGAAGAAAACAAGACTTTGCTTTTAAAGCTTTTAATTTAATTAATAATCTAAGTTCTTGATTTATTTGTTAAATATAATGTTTGAGCTTCTCATTCTGTGAACTTCTTGAAATACTATACAAATACAAATGACAAAGAAAGAGATCTAGCCCCTTTCCCCCACCCACAACTGACCGAGCGCCTGTCGCGCTGCACTCCCGGGAATCGCGAGATCACCTATTGATGCCTACTCTCCAGGCGCTGAGACAAATCAGATTGCAGGCTAAAATAATTTTAGTAATATCTATATAATAGATCAGTGGTTCCCTACCGGTGTGCTCCGGCACCCAAGGGTGCCGCATGATTGGCTAAGGGGTGCCACGAGTTATTGATATAAACAAAAAAAAAAAAAAATTAAAGTATATTATTTTATGGTGTACTTTACTTATTATATACCGGTAATAATATTATTGGATTCATGTCAAAAATTCGATGTCTAGATTTTGATGGATCTTCACGTTTTATTTTTTAATTCTTTAGGTATTTTTTTTTACTTTCTTACTTATATAGGCCTTCAGTATATAAGTTAATATGTTTGTATATAGAGAGAGGAAATATTGGTTTCATGTCGAAAAATCGATGTCAAGATTTTTATAGAAATTACGTTTTGAGGTCTTCTGAGTACAAAAAAAAAAAAAAAAATAGGTAAAATGGTCTGTCTGTCTGTGTGAACAAAATAAAGTTTGAAGGAAATGAAGCTCGAAGTTGAAATTTTATATTTAAGTTATATATCCATGGGACGCAACACGAAGCCTTTCGGCCAAAAAGTACCAGTACTTTACTTATGCACTTTTTCAGTTTTTTTCGATTTTCTAAATTTTGATTAAAATTAAAAAATCCATTATTTTTTAGATGCTCTTTAAAAGATATATTTTCATTTTGCCCTCAGAATTGATTAAAGACCACTTTAACCTTCTACTTCATAGGAAATAATATGAGATTGGTTTCCATGGTAACAAAATATAAATATTTTCTCATGTATATAAATTTTTCATTCTTGAATTTTAATATATTGTTGGAAAATAAATATGTAGATATCGACACAAAAGCCCTCGGGGATTGGTGTAGAGGTTAGCGTGCTAACCTCGTAAACCAAACGACGGGGGGTTCGGACCCCAGGCAGTCCGATGATTTTATTTAAGCCAATTGGATACCAAATGGCTTAAATAAGAATGCCTGGACCCCATATATGTATATTATTAAATCAATAACGGTTATCGTAAAGGTCTTATATGGCCTGAGTTGCCGAAAAGACAGTGTGATTGTGTGTGTGTGTGAATGAGAAAAAGTGTCAATGTTTAAAAAAAAAAAAAAAAATATCGACACAAAAAATCTGAAGGGACAAGCACAGAACACAACTTTTATATACCTAAGATAATGACTAGTTACGCCAGATTTTTCCTCATAATTTTTATTGTCGAGGACCCCTTTATACGGCGGAGTTGAATATAGCGAAGTAATAGCCATAATTTCTTAATCCAAGATAAACTCAGTTTCCTCCTGAATATACCCGATGATTGATATTTTATTATGTCAATATAGGATTATACACGTATATATAAAAAATAAAAATTAAAGTTTGGTCATAGAAGAAATATGACCTAAAAATTTTAGAATTTTTTTAATGACCATCTCTAAAATCTGTCATTTATCAACTTGAAAATGAATAATAAATGAATGAGTTGATGAAAAAAAAAAAAATACATTCCTACTCCAAACTCACCCTCAACGCTTTTTTTGGATTATAAATTTTTTAATGAAAATTTAATTTTTTACTTTTCTCTATAATTCCACACCTATCCATTTTAATTAATGCATAGCTTACAAAAGGTAGCTGCAATATAATTAGATTTTCTTATTATTCAATAGTTTATTTTTTTTTTACAAGAAAAATATAAAATATACTGTATATCTCTATTTCAAAGCAAAAAAATAGAATAAGAGCCTGTAGCAAAGGACCTTTGATCTGATGGTTTCGTAATTTTACAAAGCTTATTGAAGTTTATTTTTTTTTTAATACGGAGAAGTTTAGATAAAAATTTCCTTTTCCCAAAATAAACATTATACTATATTCTTGATTCAAAAATACGTCTTTAGTTTTTGACAAATAGCCTCTTTGAAATAAAATCAGTCTATGTAATTTTATATTATGAAATATCTTATACTATTAAAAATCAAGTTTTTAAAATAAAAAATAAAATGAGAGAAGCTTTTTTGAGTTTAATTTAAAGAAAGATATTACCAAGGATACAAAGAGAGTGCTATAAAATGATAATGAAGGCTAGGACAAAATACGAACTGGAACTTGATTGAAATAATAAAATTATCTAAAAGAGATCTTGTAGTTGGTAAGAAGAAAAGAGAGAAGCAGCTATGATGAAAGATGAATACTCGGATGGAAATGCTTTAAGGACATTGTTTAGTGAAATTTCTTTCATTAGATTTGAGACAGCCTAATATATTTATTGAAGTAAGGTAAGAAGAAAAGACCAAATCAACTATAACATATATATTTCTTTATTGATGTCAATTCAAGTGACGTCTTTGGGATTATCATCAAGGCTACAAATTATAAAATTAAAGGATGAGAACATATAAAAATTTTCATTACATGTATAAAGGGGCGCCGGAACGAATTTAAATCAGGGGGGGGGAATTTTTTTAGAAAATTAAAATAATTTAATATGTTCAAATAGTATAAAACAAAAACAAATCTACTATAAAGCTTTAAAAATTTTAAATAAAATCACAATTTTAATAAAATTAAAATTTTAAAAAATTTGCTAGTGATTTTATCAAAATTTTTTTTAGGCTATATTTATACAATTTGAAGGAAATAAATATTTTTAATTTACTTCTTTTAATGCAATATATAAAATGTTTTTAGAAATTGAAAATACAATAGGGTCTATATAAAATATTTTGGAAAAAATGAATTTCTTAGTCTTTTAATTTTTTTTAATTTAAAAGATTTTATTTTTCAAAAGTAAAAATGTATCATTTTTAAAAATAAATGAAATAAAAGAAGCATATTGCCCCCTCTGCCACCCTCCTATAGGATGCCAGGGGGGACAATGTACCCTTGCCCCCCCCCCAGTTCCGGCGCCTATGCATGCATATGACAAGAATAACAATTTTTTTTTTGTAATAGTATATTTTCTAATTTTTTCATTTCAGAATTTATAGTCTTGAGAATGGTTGGATAAATGGCCAAAACGTCGGTTTGAAGTGTCATTAATAAAGGAATATACATAGATGCTTTGGAGACTTCCCTTCGAGAACTGTGAAAGACAAAGTAGAAGCTATGACACTTGTGTCGAAATAAAATTTAACCATTTTTTTAACTCAAAGGTTAAGTGTGTTCTTGTTTACTATATCCATGATTTCCTATCGTTCGAATAAGTTATAGAAGTTGACTAGAAATGAAGCAACCGGCCCTAACAAACTATTAATACATAGCTAAAATCCAAAAAGAAATAAAACTCTAATTGACAATTAGATAAAATACATAAAAGTATGAGCACCAGAAGAGTATTTTTAATTAATTAAAATAGATGAAAATAAATTAAACTCATTTTTTATTTAAAAAAAAAAAAGAAATCGTAAAAAGATATTTTTATATTATCTAGAGACTTTCCGTTCGGGTAATATCATAAAGAATCAGAAATGGACATACTCTTGAGAATATCGAAGGTAATTACGATAAGCTAACGCCCACATGTAGCGAATTGTCGAGTACTTGTTGCTCTCCAGGGGATTTCGGCATGATGCCCGAGTTTCGGGGGGACACAAATGGAGGAGGCTTGAAGGGGAGCAAAAAGTGGGCGCAAGTTATCATGATGATGAATGAATTCTCCCCACAAACACTTGGAAATTTTTTTTTTTTTTACCTAACGCCAATCAATATGGTTTAATTACACGCATGGCTCCTTGTTAAGCGTTTTACAAACGTATTCAGATTTAATTAAAATTACAAGAGCGACGGAATTTGCGCCACAGCAGTAGATAACTAACCATCGTGGATGTGGCTTATTGATTACTTTGCTCTGATTAAATGGATCTGTTTCCTCATTCAATCAGAATTCAAGGAGGAAGCTTGGAAAATGGTAGCGGAATGTGATAGAGAAAATAGCAGGCTTCAGGTTTCAAGTTTACACAAATTACAAGTTACTTAGTTAATTAAAGGAATGGAAATTTCATAGAGCGGAAGTGGAAAATGAAATTCTTTTAGTTAGATTATTCAATTTTAAGAAAATATATTAGGAGTAAGATGAGACAATAAAATAAACGGATATTATAGCTATTGAAAGAATTTTAAGTAAGCATGCCAAAGTCGACTTTTTAAAAATTCTTTAACTCGTTGTTAGCCCTCGGGGGTTGGTGTAGAGGTTAGCGTGTTAACCTCGTATACCAAACGTCGCGGATTCGGACCCCAGGCAGTCCGATGATTTTATTTAAGCCATTTGGATACCAAATGGCTTAAATAAGAATGCCTGGACCCTAATATAGATAAATTCATAAATAACGGTTATCGTCAAAGTCTTATATGGCCTAAATTGCCGAAAAGACTGTGTGAATGTGAGTTAAGCTAGAGAAAATTATTATTTTTTTTGTATTATAGAGCAGAGGTAGCCAAACTGCGGCTTTTTGAAGGATTATTTGTGGCTCTTCAAAAATGTTAATTTTCCTTAACCCGAAAAAAATCTCGTTTTCCAAAAAAGAGGCGGAAAAAATTAAGTTTTGCTTAAAAAAATTTAAAATGATTTCCACGGAAGGGGTGAAAAGAAAAAAATTTCGCTTCCCTAAAAAAAGGTAAAATGATTTTCACGAGAGGGGAAAAAATTTTCCGCAGGGCAGCAAAGGCTTTGAAAATTACTGATTTTAATAAGAAATTAAATAGCGAAATAGAATTTTTTTCAATTAAAAAAAAAAAATTTAATTACTAATTATGATAGAAAAGTTAGAGTTTTTGTTGAGAAAAGCATGGGGTGGGGGAGGAGAGAGAAAAAGAGAACGGACTTCATTTATTTAAGAAAAACATGTTAATAAAAGTGACTAATAAAGAATATTTGTTTTTAAATTTTATATATTAAGAAAAATGGTATTTCAGTTTATTAGAAGGGGGTGATTTACACCCTCTCACTCCCTGGGTGTTATACTTTATCAGAATGTTATAATTACAAATTGGATAATATTATGAGACTATTAAAAAGAGAAAAAAAAGTGAAAATATACTATATATGTAATATTGCGATCATGTCAAAAATTCAATGTCGAGGATATTAAAGGAAATACTCGTTCCAAAAAAAGTGGGTCCCTCAAAATACTCAGTAGGGGTGTTTGTTTGTTCAAATCTATTTCGACAAAAAATCTGGCAAACAAATACAGAATGCAACTTTAAAATACCGAAAGTAAGAGAAAGTTGTGTACTGTGCAATCACTCACACCAGATTAACTTTCCCCACTCTCCTCTGGATCCGCCCTTGTTAAGGGGAGGGAGAGAGAACATACCCCAATTGATTGGAGGAAATAATTTTATAAAAAATATAATTTTTATTTTGAGATTTTATTTATAAAAGTAATTTGGTGTATTAGAAGGGGTGGATTTCACCCTCTCTCATCCCACTTTATTAAATACCTTAATAATTAGATGATCAAACGGGGAGTCGTGAATCTGGGGGGTGAACGAACGTCGTTTTTGCACAAATAACAAAGAAATAGACGAAATTTAAGAATTTAATTTTTCAATAAAAAAAAAAATATTTAATTACTAATTATTGTTAGAGTTTTTGTTAAGAAAGTCATAGGGTGAGGGAGGAGAGAGAAAAAGAGAACGGACTTCATTTGATTAAAGAAAAAATTAATAATAGTGATTAATAAAGAATTTTTGTTTTTGAATTTTATCTATTAAGAAAAATGGTATTTTAGTTGATTATAAGGGGGTGACTTACACCCTCTCACTCCCTGGGTGTTATTCTTTATCAGAGTGTTATAATTACAAATTGGATAATATTATGAGTATATTAAAAAGAGAGAGAAAAAAAAAGTGAAAAAACAAATAATAATCCGTTATGCAAATGAGATAAGCAAATATTCAATACCTTAATGATGAGATGACCAAACGGGGAGTAATGAGGCTGGAGGCTGACCGTCTTATTTGCACAAATAACACAACACAATATAAAATAAACTAAGTAAACACACGCGAGAGACGAACGGAGTGACTCATGACACGACCCGAATTCAACTAGAGACAAGCAGGCAGGCAGCAGACAGAGAGAGATAAATAGCATTGCTCTCTCTGCGACCAAATAAAATTATCAAATAAGTTCTCTATTTATAAAAATACTTTTCATTTGAAAACAAACTAACGGGGATTTATTCTGTTGGAAATAAAATCGAAATCTCTTTATTAAATAACTATTAAAAGACTCACTTCTTTTATACACCCCTAAAACTCACCCTCTTTAAAATAAAATACTTCTAAGCGTAATTTTTTGTATTTATTTATTTATCAGGGATATATTCGAAGTGAAATAATTTTTAAAAGACTTGCTTAATTAATCCACCCCTAAAACTCACCCTCTTTAAAATAAAATACTTCTAAGCGTAATTTTTTGTATTTATTTATTTATTAGGGATATATTCGAAGTGAAATAATTTTTAAAAGACTTACTTAATTAATCCACCCCTAAAACTCACCCTCTTTAAAATAAAATACTTCTAAGCGTAATTTTTTGTATTTATTTATTTATTAGGGATATATTCGAAGTGAAATAATTTTTAAAAGACTTACTTAATTAATCCACCCCTAAAACACACCCTCTTTAAAATAAAATACTTCTAAGCGTAATTTTTTGTATTTATTTATTTATTAGGGATATATTCGAAGTGATATAATTTTTAAAAGACTTGCTTAATTAATCCACCCCTAAAACACACCCTCTTTAAAATAAAATACTTCTAAGCGTAATTTTTTGTATTTATTTATTTATTAGGGATATATTCGAAGTGAAATAATTTTTAAAGGACTTAATTACTAATTAATCCACCCCTAAAACTCAACCTCTATAAAATAAAATAATTTTATTTTTTGTATTTATTTATTGCATTGGCGTAGCCAGAAATTTTTGATGGGGGGTTTAAGAAAATTTTTTTCAAAAATTTATGATTATTTTAGGGTATTTATAAATCATTTTGGTTTTTTTTTAGCTAGAGTAAATTATTTATTATAATAAATAAGAATAAGGGATAACGAATATAGAAAGATAGAGAGATAGAGAGAAAGAAAATTCTCTAGAGCTGGTGGGGGGAGGGGCTAGGCTTGGCCTCGCCTTCGCTCGCCTGCCCTCGGGCGATGTAACGTATTTTTGTTACTGCTGCTTTTTGTTACATAACGTTTTCTGCCAATTCACCCAACCATAAGCCGCGTAAAAGAACTTCGTTCCAAAAATTGATAATAGTAATTTTAGTCGCTTTAAAAATTTTATAGAGAATGCTTTTAATTTCTCTAAAAGGAGAAAGAAGAGAAAAAATGTCAGCCTTAGTTCGAGTAACCCGTGATTTCTAACTCACAAAAATGTGTGCCTCTCAGGGAACAACTTAAAAAGCATGAGCACAAAAAAAAAAAAAAATTGAGAAAAAGGAAAGTATGAAGAACAATTTTACCAGACCTAAATAAACAATTTTATATAAATTTTGTGTAAATTTTTGTAACTAACCTATCTATTAGTCGATTGTTTATGATAGTTTTTATGATGGTATACAAAATACCAAAAATTTATCAAATTCCTAACTCCGACTTTTCGGACTTAAATTGATGCCCTCATATGACGTATGGCCTTTGAACGGAATTTTTTTGTTCCTATTTCCTCTTTTTTCATTATTTTTTTTTTTTTTTTTTGTCTTTTCATATTCATGGTTCAATGTCAAATTGATAGAGAATGAAAGGAGATAGAAAGAGAGATAGAAAATTTATTGGAGTTATTGATTCAAAAATATTTAAAAATGACTTCTTTTCTGAGCCTGAGAAAATAAAAGCGATTGGTAATAAAATCAAATTTATGAAAAAAAAAAATATTTTAAAAAATTTGATTTTTTATTTATATTTAGAATAAAAAAAAAAACTTGAAATTTATATTAATTCAAAAAACGGGGGATTAGAACATGAAGCGAGACCTCTACCGCTGTAAATGACTATAAATAATTCAAAAAGACGTTAAACGAGATTTCTCCATAAATTATATGATAATTAATTGACCTTTAAAACATTAATGTTCTCTTTTTTTTAATAATTAATTAGTTTGTATTACATCAAATGAAGATGTACTTTGAAAGACAGAGAAGGTGAGAGTGGGGGGGGGGGGAGTGGAGATAGAAGTATCTGTCAGGATTAGGAGTAGGGAGTAGAGGGTGGGGGGATGCTTGGCGCATTGCCGTTGTCTACTCGAAACGCATCGATCGACCCCTCCACCCCCAACCCCCAACCACACACATACTCGATGCATTGGCTGCATTCCAAAAAAATAAAAAATAAAAAATTTAAAACATCTCCTGCTGACGATATCAAATTTAAAAAAAAAAAAAAAGAAAATTTTGGTTGATTGAATTCACTTTCTTCCATTGATGAAATCTTTTTTATTTTGGAGTGAGACTTTAAAAGTTTGATCTTTTATTATAACTTGATAACATTTTGGACTTCCTGCTAATTTATTTCCTATTATTTCACTAATGACATCCATCTACACTTAAACACCTGAGCCTGAGAATATACCGGGAATTCAAGATTTCTTTTAAAAGACCTACTTCAAAACTAGCCAGATTTTTTGTGTCGACAAATATTTAGTTTCCGCCTGTATTTTTTTTTTTAACACTCACACTTTTTTTCTGATTCACACTCACACTCACCACACACATTCACACAGTTTTATGGCAACTTAGGCCACATAAAACTTTACGATAACAGTTATATATGATAATATCTATTGGGGACTCCCTGAGGTCCGAACCCGCGACATTCTGTATAGAAGGTAGGCTACCCACTAGACCAAGCCCGTAGGCCCGCCTGTATTTTAGAATTGAAGATGTAAAATTTATAAACAAGGGAAAATATTTATATTTTGTTATCATGACAAAAGAGTAAAGTGTGTTTCAAACAATTTTGAGGGCAAAATGAGAATATACATTTGAAAGAGCATCTAAAAAATAATTGATTTATGAATTTTAATCTAAAACGAATTTTGAGAAAATCGAAAAAAAAGTGAAAAAGTACATCAGTAAAGTACTGGTACTTTTTGGCCGATTTTGATTAAAAGCTTATTTTCACGCCCTAGGGGTATGCCTAACTTAAATATAAAATTTCAAACTCTTAGCTCAATTCCTTCATGATTTAAATTGAACACAGACACAGAGACAGACAGACCATGTGGCGAAAACCACTTTTTTGGATTCAGGAGACCTCAAAACGTGTATATCCATCAAAATCTCGACATCGAATTTTTGACATGAATCCAATACTTTCTCTCTATATATATTAACATATATAGAGGTAAGAGAAAGTAAAAATATTTTTGTGTATGGAGGAGGGGGATATTTAAAAATGAGTTCGCTCCCCCTCCCCCGAAAAAATTCAATATACCTCTCTGGTGCAAAATCTAGAGATGCCCCAGACCCCCAAATGTCTCGGTACGCCCCTGCTTCAGGCCAATCCCAAATACTGTGGAAACAATCGCTTGTTTATTTCCTTCATAACTGTATTGATCGTTCCAGCATATTTAATTTCATTTACTTTATATAGTATAGACTAACTATTAATAGAAAACATCAAAAGAATTTTGTTGTAGAAGGCTTTTTAAAAAACTAGCTCAAGATAAGTTATAGAGCAAAAAAAAAAAGATAAATACACTCGATATTTGTATAGCTTCGTTTTCAAATAGTAATTGAATACCCAGAAAATATTTTTAAAAAAAGTAAAAAATGGAGGTTTTACTCGAATGAATGCGATGAATTATTAACTGACATGTTGAAGTGGATTATAGAATTTTTGCAGGTGAAAGTGAAATATATGACTTTTTTAATACTTTAGAGATGTTGATTATTTTAAGAAAACATTTCATATTCAATGTAAATTAAAACAGCCTTTAGAGAAAATATTTCATAGGAGAATATGATTTATATATATTATTTATTTTTATTTTATTCATTAAAGAGATAAAACCGAGCAGAGTCTGAGGTTGAATTTATGACGGAAAAAAAAAAATTATGTAGAAATGTTATAATATTCAACATTTTAAAGTAAATTATTATTTACCCTTAAGGGATAATAGATACGACTACTTATTTTAATACTGTATATAAAGGACATATGTGCTTGCTATGTTAATTTCGCCATATTTTTTTTTTTTTAACTTTATCTGCATCTGAGAATATTTAGACATCGATATTATTTATTTAAATTACTTAATTGGTAGCCAATATGTAATAGATAAATTTTATCGCCCAGAAACAAAACACTAAACAAAGAAGGAAGGAAACAAGCGTTTTCATCTCTGCTTTAAGGAACAGGGACATTTGGGGGACTAGCAAAAGATTTTCCAAATTTAACATATCCCTTAGAGTAGAGGTAGAGCTTTTATTTCATGATCTAAGGAAACAGTGGTTTCATACACATTCTAAGTGATACAATTTATTTAAATTATACCAGCCCCAATTGATTGAAATAAATCTGGCGTGTCAAAAGATTTTTTTCCGTGGCTCAGAGAGAAGACATTAGCTTCTTGTACAGTACCTAGGGTCCCGGGTTCACTTTCTGTCCCAAGGGAGAAAAATTATTTCATTTGAATTGTCTACCAATCATTTGAAATAAATAGGGATGGGGTCTAATTGGCCTTAGATGCCGAAAAACCAAATATCTTAAAAAAGAGATATTGTTTCAAATAAATTTTTCAACTGTAACACCAACTAACTTAGAAGACAAGCTGTGCTAAACTAGTATTCTACTATTAAAAGAATTAGATTTCCGGTTTAACTGTGGTTTATTTGTAAAAATTACAACGTTTCGGCCACTCATTCTGTGGCCTTCTTCAGGTACAATTCAGCTAAGATTATAAAGGTTATTACATCTGTGACAACCTTTATAATCTTAGATGAATTGTACCTGAAGAAGGCCACAGAATGAGTGGCCGAAACGATGTAATTTTTACAAATAAACCACAGTTAAACCGGAAATCTAATTCTTTTACTAATGATAACAACTGTGAAAGCATAAACTCCAAAATAGTATTCTATTAATACTAATTCTTCAAAAATTAATCCCTGCCAGAAAAAAATTTAATTGTTTATATATATCAGGTTTTGGTCTGTGATGAAAATTTATATAATTAATAACTTATTTACTAAATCAAACAGCTGAAAAACAGGGATGCCGCCGGGAGTCGAATCTGGTGTGACAAGCACAGTACAAAACTTTATCTTACCAAGGGTAAGAGAAAGTTGTGTGCTATGCGACCATTTTTAGACCATAAATGAAGCATTTTAATTACGTATTTTATTGTGAATTTGAAGTACTTATTTATTTAAAAAAAAAAAAAAAGATAACAAATTGAAAGGGGCCGAAATGTTTCGGTGGAAAAAATTTAAACTTATAATTTGTATAAAAAAATATTTGGTTGGAGAAGGGGGGGTTCGAAATCTGATTTATTTCCTTAGTTTCGTTTCAATTATTAAAGAGAAATCTTTTGAAATCGATAAAAATAAATAACTAGATACTATTTCACAAGATCTTATTTCCTATTTAAGTTTCCTAACTCTTTTTTTTTGTTCTTAGCCTCTTTAACCGAGAAAGAGAGTTTCTACAAAATCAAATTGTAGTTTCTAAGAGAATTTGCATCAACTTTCAATGGAGGAATTTATTTATACCAATTTGAAGAGTTAACTTTTTGTGCTGAGTCTGAAACTTTGTAAGCTCTACTAATTACAAACAAAAAAAAAACTTAGTTACAAATTATATACTGTAGTTTTTGTTAGTTCATTAAACGAGGTATTTTATTAGGTGATAATTTTTTTGTCGAGGATTTTACAGCTACCTTTTTATAATTTTTTGATTTTAATAAAGTTATGAATAAATTCTTGAACCAGGAGACGGGAAAAAATATAAAAAGTCTAACGCCTTTTGTCCGAATAGCAACTGCAAGACTCTGACAGCTTGACATCCAAGTTGAGACAAACTTTCAGGCCCAAAAATATATAGAAGATTTTTATATAAAAAAAATGCCCTTATGAAAAATTGATCTGACATTATTAAAAAAAAAGTGTCATTGTTTCTTTGAATCCGTGACTTTATAAAGTGGAAGGAAAAACGAGATTCAAACCTGTCAGAGAGATAAGAAACTAGTAATCTAGTCTGGCGTTTTGAATTCAATTTACTATTGTGTTATAATGAACTAAAATAATATTGTTTGAAATATACATATCAACTCGGCAACACTCGATCTAATATATTTATGTTTCGAAAAAAGGAAATAATAGAGATACATTCAGCGAGCGACATTAAGGATAGAGCCAACTTTCTAGAGTATTTTTCTACAATAATTTATTCTTTTATCAAATTAAATTAATAAAACAAATAGCATGGGTTCATTCCTACTAGCATTATAAAGATCACAAAGAGAGATAGAGGGTATTTATTCAATTCGAAAAAAATTCTCAGAAATCATCATGTGGTATGTAATTTTATAAATTATAATAAAAACTAAACTTTTATCTTTGATTAAAAGTGCCATCCATAGAATAAAAAAAAATTTTCTAATTCATCTTTAACTGCTGTTCAGAGCATTAGGTAGCCATGGGAGGGGATCCAACACCCACCAGCCGGAAATCTCAAAAAATCATACGTCGTAAATAAAAATAATAGAGAGAAACATGGTGTTAAAATTTTAAATAGGCCTACATAAAAAGGGGGCATTTGCCCCCCCCCCCCCCAAGGGCTCTGATTTTTGTAAAATTTTATATTATTCTAAATAAAATACTCCAAAATACATCTACGAGTATACAAACTGTACAAAATTAAACAATTAATTAAATTAAATATGTTTTGGCCAAATTTGAGTACCTATTTGTAAGTAAATTTTAAGAAAAAAAAATGTTTGCCCCCCCCCCAAGAAAAAGTTGAAATGACGCCACTGTGAGCAAGCAGCTAGTAGTTTTTTCTAATGATTTATTATTAATTAATATGCCAGGGCCGACCTTTCAGTCGCATATAGGACCATCCTCAGGGCCAAGCCAATGTCAATATATTGATCCTCCAATGCATAGGCGTAGACAGAAATTTTTGATGGGGGGGTTCAAAAAAATTTTTCAAACATTTGAAAAATTTAAGATTATTTTAGGGCATTTATAAATCATTTCTAGAGTAAATTATTATATCCTATATGAAAAATAATTTGTTTTATAGAGCTTAAATATCTAGTCATTGCTTGGGTCCCATGGGGGGGTTGAACCCCCAAAACCCCCCTGGTTACGCCTATGCTCCAATGATCATATTGGCAATAGGCATTATTAAATTAAAATTAATAATTCACTGATCAAATTAGATAGAGTCATACACTCTATTTGGTCATTGAATTATTAAATTAATAATGCCTTTTGCCAATATGACCATTGGAGGATCAATATATTGACAATGGCTTAGCCCTGATGATGGTCTTACCTGGTATATGCGACCGGAACGCCGGCCCTGGCACATTAATTCTTTATAAATAAATTGAAATAACTACTGCTCAATAAATGTAGAAATAGTAATAGCCAATTATGCTACTATATTCATGACAATATCAATTATTAAATATAAATAAAGTTAATTTCAATAATGGAGTGGAGTCAGGCAAGGAAAGAAAAAAAAAACAAACAAATTTTTCTGTCAACGTTTCGAGCACCTCTTCCTCGGGATAGTCTAATGTCAATCCGTTATAATTGACGCTCGAAACGTCGACAAAAAAATTTGTTTTTCTTATTCTTTCCTTGGCTGCTTCCACTCCATTATTATTTATATTTAGGATACTAATATTAACAGCCAGTACAGAAAAAAATCGTAAAGTTAATTTAGTTTGGAAGTTCTCATACTGAAAGGGTTTCGAATCGAAGGAACGCCTTCTCTATAGGCACCCCACCCATCATTATCTTTAATAAGTTGGGGTTAAGAATGAAGAGATTATGCAAGACATGAAACTGCATCATAAATTTCTGTCTGCGCTATTATAGCTATTTATCTTGATGATTAAGAAACGTAGTTAAGATAAGACTATCAATTTCAAGATTTACGAAAAAAAAATCCCAATCAAATATGCTACGTATGAATAATAATATAAATAAACAATAATCTAATCTTTAAAAAAATGGATATTAAAATACGACGAGGGGAAAAAAAAATATATAATAGTATATTCGCTATCTGCAATCTAATTTATATTAGAATTATAATGAAAGCGAGTTTAAAGTAATGGTTTTAAAGCTTTTAAACCTAGTTTAATAACTAAAAAAAAATTCTTTATAGAGATGAAAATAAAATATTTTTTACTTCATTATAAAAATGATAAATGATAGGTGATGTAAAAAAAAATTCGATTTATTAACTGAAAATTCATATATCATATGAAATCCTCTCAATTTAAAAGCTTGTAAAAATGTCTATTTTTTACTTTATCTCCCTGTTTTTATAAAAACTTCAAAAAAATAGAGATTATTTGGTAAACATTTTAAAATATCACTTAATTTTTTATTTGCAAAAAGCATTTAAAACAATGTTTAGTATTGCGAACCATTATTTTAATATTTGCTAGTAACATGCAAAATGCATTCGAGATTAAATAAAATGTTTTATTGTAAAAAAAAAATAAATAAATAAATAAGAAAATAAGTTCATAATTAAAGTGCAACTGATCATTGATTATGTTTAAATTTTATATTTCAAGTCCCACGCTATAGAAATAATTTTTAAAAGAGAAATACTCTCTGAAACATTAAATATTCACGTATTTATTCCGCGAGCAAGTTATATAAAATTATTAAAGGGAAATAATTTTTCACACTATTATTTGATAGATTTTTTTAAATTATAAACTAATGTCCCCCTCCCCCCGTGGTAGGTTAAAGCCAAAAGGACTTAAAAATAAATTATATAGATATAATATAGGCTATATAGTATTATAGTGTATTTTTTTTTTTTTTTGGAATGGGTGCATAAGGTCCGAAGACCTAAAACAAAAGGAGAAGCATAAAAGGGGAACTCAACTGCGGGAACTGAGAAGATGCCTGTTGAGATTAGACTTGAAAGTCTGAAGATTGTAGGTTTTGGGGAAGATAGTCGCAGGGAGATTGTTCCATTCACGCATAGGCGTAGCCAGGGGGGATTTGGGGGTTCAAACCCCATGGGACCCAAGCCATGACTAGATATTTAAGCTCTATAATACAAATTATATTTCATATAGGGTAAGAGAAAGTAAAATACAGTATAATAATTTACTCTAGCTAAAAAAAAAAAAAAAGGATTTATAAATGCCATAAAATTATCTTAAATTTTTCAAATGTTTGAAAAAAATCTTATAATGGTCAAAGCCATTTGAGCTTGTCCCTTGACCACCTTTCACTCTCTTTAAATGAGATAATTTTTAATAATGTTTTTTTTTTAATTAATTTAATATCATTTATATTTATTTTTAATATTTTTATAATCAAAAGCATTGAATGCCAGAGATGATAGTCCTGGATCAGAAAATTTCTTTATTTGCAAATATTTATTGAATTTTTTTCTAAATGCCTAAATTCCAATTTGATAATTTCAATTTATTTAATTTTAATATTTTCAATAAAGGGAAAATATCAAATTTATTATTATTTGAATTAATTAATTTTTTTCGACGAATCCGTGGAGAAAACAAAGAGGCCCCCGACAAGCCTATGCAAACCCACGGGGCGCTCTCTTAAATTATTCACCTCCCGGACGCCAAGCCATACACATCATAGGTGCCAGATC
>JAKCPI010018352.1:0-11427 GCA_023213315.1 Euborellia annulipes
ATGCGGTTTTTTTTAACTGAATCAAATTCTTAAGAGATAATTGGGATTATCGAGCTATAATTTTTTTAATGACTTATTAAAAAATTATCCTAATTAATTTTTTTTTGTTATCAAGCAAATACAAAAAAAACAATCAGTCCCAATAATCTTTAATTTTTTTTAAATTTAAAAATGAATTTATTGTTATTATTAATCACATATTAATTAAGAAATTTTTAAAATAAGCTTAGATGATTTATTTAAAAACCAACTGTCAAATTAGTTCAGCATTCTTGCAATAGATGGCAGGCTAGTCTAACAGATGATATAGTATTAGCCTATATCTGGCCTATATTTATATTTTTTATGCTTTTATAAAAGATACATAATATATAATAACATTTATAAAGTATTTATTGTTAAAAGATCGATGAAAATCAACCAAATGCATTAAATATTATTAGCTACCATTTTGACATCTCTTGGCAAATTTTTGGGCATACTTTTTATGTCACACTACGCCATCTTATCGGGAAAAACATGCGTAACCACTTCGCTCCCGTTCCCCTTTAACATTAGAATATTATTTTGCTAATAGGGCCTTTTGCGAATTTAATTCAAGATATTTTAAAGTATGATCTAAAACTCAAGGCTTCTCTTTTCGTTCAAAGCAAAATTAATCAATTGGTTACCATTCAATTGAAATAATAACAGTTATGTCCAAACGAAAATCTTTAAATGGCCAATAAAATTCCCTAAATGTGGAAGTAAGCCACAATCAAATTTGATCAGCATCTGAAGCCTTTATTTATTTCATTTGATTGGTAGCCATTTCAATAAATACAGTGTAATAATTTTACATGTAAGATAAGTTTTAAACAAAATCTTTTGCATTCACTAAATTTTTATTTATTAAACTATCAATCCGCTTTCATAACCATACAAAATTTTTTATCAAAATAGTTTTTAAACGTTTTTTGACATGGTACAGTGGGCGCCACAAATGCCTGTTCTACTCGAAAGTGGAATTTTGAGCTTAGGCAACCAAAATGCTTAGTTTTCTTAAAAGTAGCTTTTACCCTTCAGTTAGATTAAAAATAAGATCCATAGAAAATATACAGTATGTCTGGGTAGGACGCAGCCGTTCTCACATAATTATGTTTTGTAAATATTTCGACCAGCATAACTCCTAGGTATTCTCAGTACCCGGTCGCAGTGCCGAAAAAAGATTTTAAATAAATAATTAATGTTTTTTTGAATTGTTTATATATTTTTATTTGTTTTACGTCTTTTTCGGCATCGAACGTCGTTTTAGACCCCTTCCCTATTTATTTCAACTGATTGGTTGGTTTCCAATTCAATTTGAATATCTTACTGGTTTTAAAAACCGAATCAATGAAATAATTATTTTTGATAGGCCTATAGACAAATAATAAAAACAATTTGTTATTTAAGGTCTAATTAATTAAAGAGTCTTGAATTTTATTCTTCATATTCTTTTGGTTTAAGTATTGATTTCTGCATATTTGTGAAATTTCTTCTTTTTTTTTTGTATTTATATATTTAAATATTTGTTGTTTCCTCCCTTGAATTAAAAAGCCTCCCTCTTTCTCTCTCTCTCATATGAAAATATTCATTCATCATCAGGAATTCATCTGGAAAAGAGTTAGAAGAGGTTTTTCCTCTTCCCTTTCTCTCTATATAGGAAATTATCGAGATTTGATAATAAAATATTTGAAATATCTTTTTAATATTATACTCTTTTTTTTACAATACATTTTATAACTTTTGAAGTGGCGCAAGTCTTGAGCTTCAATAAGGCAATACACCCACAACTAATAAACAAAAAAAGTCAACATTTCCAACTGCCCCCCCCCCCCTATTTTAAAAACCTTATTTGTTTATTTGTATAGTGTGTTTTTGGAACTGGAAGAATATATGAGGCGGAGCCAAAAAAAAACTTGAGATTTTTTATTTTAGCCCTCGGGCTTGGCGTAGTTGGTAGCGCGCCTGCCTTCTATACCGACGGTTTGGATCCCACGCAGTCCGATGATTTTATTTAAGCCATTTGAATACCAAATAGTTAGATATATTAACAAATAATGAGTATCGTTTAGTCTTATATGGCCTGAGTTGCCGAGAAGATTGTGTGTATGTGTGTGTGAATTGGAAAAAAAAAAGTGTGTGTTAAAAAAAAAAAAATATTTTACAATATTATAGCTGTACAAGATTGACGTTAGAAAATATTTCCTTCGTTTTATATATAACCGGCTCTGAAGATGGCCTAGACAAGGGACCGAAACGTCAGTCTAGTACGGATATATTAAGCTGCTGAAAATCTTGAAGCTTTTCCACTTCAATTTATTTGTTTACAAAAAAAATATTGGAGTTAGCTTTTATTCAAACAATCCTCCTGTGATAGTACTCGCTTCAGAACGAGTTAGTACCGCCGCTTAATATAATGAAATTATTAACCAGTTGTATGTAATGTTGAAGGGTCAACTTCGGGTTCATAACACCCCCCCCTCGCAGATTCTCTTCGAATGAAAAATAAAAGCCTAAAAAGAATAAAAAAAGGTATTTAAAATGACTTGAAAATTCGTCTATGAAAGGGGTTTTTGTTTTTTAGCACACTATTTTAACGACTGAAGATGTACTACCCGTATAGGTAGTGTCTTTTGGCGTATCGTATGAATAATCTTTATTTATTCTTCTTTTATTTTAATTTTTCAAGACTTGATTTACACAATCAATAATTCATACTCATTTGATTACTTTTATTTCGACTAAATAAAAAAAATAAAAAAACTCCAAATCATCCTTTCTTACCAGTGATAGTTGTATTTTTTGAACCCATTAACAAATGAATACATTTCCTTATCAGAACTTAAATTTTAATTACTGTAGGCCTAATCCAGTGAATTTTTTAATTTTTTTTATTTTTTAATTCGTTTTAAAGTCTTTTCCAGCATTGGAGGCCATTTAGACCCCGTCCCTATTCATTTGAATTGATTAGTATCCATTTCAATTGAAATAAATTTTTTCCTGGTACGGGATGTGAACCCTTTACCTTTGGTATCAGAAGCCAATGTTCTACCTCTGAGCCTGAGGTCTAGGACTTTTTTTAATTTTAAATCTTCATTATCCTAAGCCATTTAGGGCCGGTTGCTTCATCCTGGGTGAGCTTGTTAGCCCCGGGCTAAATGGCTTTTTTTTGTAATGCAGAAACCCTCTTCCGGGGGAACAAATCATGTTCTGTTTGTGAAGTTTGCAACTCCATTAAGGCATCTTATAAAAATTATTAAAAATAAAAATTGATATTATCACCCATAATTTAAATAAATATTATTAATATACATTTTAAATATAAGAATTTAATTTTTTTTGCTAAAATTTGAAAATTTTCAAAAAAATAAACAAGATTTATTAGTTTTCACATAACAATTAGTCAATTGTTCCAATCTTCACAACTATTTTGACAAATTGCCAGCTGTGTGGCTCAAATAAAGATAATTTCAAAAAATAAATATATCTTTTATTTTCACCTGACAAGAAGTAATATCAACTAAAAATATTTATATAAATATTTAATATCAATATTATATCAATTTGCATTCAATTTGAAAACAAATAGTTTTATTAACAAGACATGTGCAATACCTTAGATGAAGTTAGGAGAATATTCAACAACTTGCAATATATCCTGGATATACGAGTATAATCCTGATTGACATAAAATGAATAATAACAAAAAAACGGTAGATTCCAGATTGCATTTATATTATTTTTTACATTTATATGGGTGAAATTAGAATGCTTGTGTTCATAATACATGTTCGTACGTGTCAACCCAGGGCTAAATCTTAGCCCCACCTTTGGGCCTGGGCTAACTTTAGCCCGGACCTTGGCTCCAATTCCCCATATATCTATATGAAATTACTCAAAAGTGAGGTTAACTCAGGGCTAAATATGGCGACGAGATCTGATGCAAGCGGGCCCTAGCCTATAACATATTTTATAAAATATACAACATTTCATCATTTTATTGATAAAATAAGTAGAATATAAGGTAAAATAACAAATATATGTACTTCTAGAATACTTCTTTTAGCAATAAAATGATGAAATATCGTATATTTTACTATAAAAATAAAACTGAAGTGGGTTTCTGCACTACAAAAAAAGTCGGGGCTAACAAGCTCACCCAGGATGAAGCAACCGGCCCTTAGACTTCTTTGGTATTTACTTTTTTTTAAACTCACGCTTTTTTTCTCACTTACACTCACACACGCATTCACACTGTCTTTTCGGCAACTCAGGCCATATAAGACATTTACGATATCCGATATTGATTAATATACCTTTGGTATCCAAATGGCTTAAATAAAATGATCGGACTGCCTAGTGCCCGATCCCGCGACTTTTGGTATAGAAGGTTAGCACGCTAACCCCGACACCAAGCCTTGAGGGCTGGTATTTACTTAAATTAATTAGTAGTAAAAATATAATTTAATTTTTTTATAATAAAACAATAAGATTGCCTCATAATCTGAAAAGCACAGGCGAACCGAGGCAGTTGGGGGCCTGGGGCGACACTAAAAGAGGGGCCTTATATTGATTTTTTTTTTTTGGGGGTGGGTGCTCATCTTTAAATATCCTTCTCCTCCATACACAAAAATATTTTTAAAATACCGTATATGCCTGAACCCCAAGGGCCCCGGGGCTTCTCAAAGAGAAATTTTCATTAAATTTCTTTTTTTTATCTAAATTTTCCCATTTTTACTTGAGCCCTGAGGGCCCCGGGGCCTCTCAAAGTGAAATTTTCATTAAATTTTTTTTTTATAAATATATGGGGGCCTATGCCGGTTCGGGGCCTGGGGCGGACCGCCCCCCGCCTCCTCTCGGTACGCCACTGCTGAAAAGATATATAAAATTCTAAACTATCTTCGATCAATCATTTCTTATAATAACTTACAGTAGGCCTATTTACTTTTGGTTTTTGGTCTTCAGCTGGGAGTAAGGGAATATTTTTTAATTCCCTCTTCCTCCCCTCATGCATTATTATTTCGTACAGAACAAGTTAAACCATTATAATATTAATAAACTCTCATTTTTCTTTTAATTTTCAGACTTTTTGTGAAAAAATGCATGGGTTGTGCTGAAAGAGTTGGACCTGAAGAGTTGGTGATGCGAGCTCTCGATGCTACAGTCTTTCATCTACGTTGTTTTGTTTGTGTTGTTTGTGGTACTCGCCTTCAGAAAGGTGACCAATGCGTCATCAAACAAGGCCAACTCTTCTGTAGGCCAGATTACGAGAAAGAAGTCGAAATGCTCCAAGGCTATGCTGCAGGTAAGAATACTCAAAAGCGTGTCATTTAGTATTTATTAATAGAATAGAAATCTTATTTTTATAGTATTTGATGCGTTTTGCTTTATAGTATTTGATGCGTTTTCCTTATTATAAGGATTTCTTAAATGCATTTTTTTTTTATTTTACTAATATAGGCCTATTGGATTGATAAAAATAAATAAAATAAAAATCATTTTTTACTGAGGGTAGTAAAAAGTGTCCCAAATGCCACGGAAGAAAGTTTTTTTTAATTTTTTCGTTAAGATGCCCATAGGCTTCTATTAATAAGCTTAGCTTCTATTTTTGGTTTTTGTCTTTTTAGGATTGTCTCTTTGTTCCCAATAATATTTTTGAAACGTTAATTTTTTTATTTTAATTATTATTTTGTGTAATAATTATGCATTTGCAGGGGCATATAATATATAATTATAATATTATTATAATTATATAATAATATTATTATAATCATATCCTAAAGACTTCTATTTAGAAACAAATAGAATTTTTTTTAAATTTTCGTACTAATTTATTCTCTCCAGAACTATTCAGCGGTTTTTTCATTCAATTTCAAATCTTTTTGTTTCTGAGTTTATCAATTAGTTTCGAACTTAATTTTTTATAAATGTTACTTAAAATGCTCTCACTTGTATGGTTTATGTAATAATGATCCAGCTTGCATGTGAATATAACTCTCATAAGCGTTATTTTTTTCTAGTTTAACGGTTATTTATGAAAATGCTTTTAATTAGAGGAAATTAGTTAATTTAAATGTTCAAGAACAACTCTAGTTGTTGTGGTTGTTTTGATAAACTAGCCGAGAGAGAGAGGTTTAAGTTAAACATACAGAGCAGATAGGTGGTGGTATTTAGTGGCCCCAGAACTTCCCATGTCTGGTCAACCGATTTTCTTGTTGGTCTCTGACCAATAAAGCCAACCCTCCGATGTTATTAAATTGCAAACTAATTCATGGCCTTCTGATATTATTACTCAGAAGTTGAGCTGGACCCACACCGGTGCCCCTACAACCACTTGTCTTCTTCATCCTTATTCAAATGATTTTACTTCATTAATCTGTCAGAGGAATATATTTTACTTGATTAAACATCTAGAAAAAATTTATTAAATTTTATTTCCATCAGTTAAGAAATACCGAGGGTTGACTTTGACTTTAGTCAAGAATCGATCTTTTACTGAAAATAATCGACTTTTTAGAATCGAGTTGAAACTCTCAAGTCGATTAGAATTGATTCTCACTGGACGACTTCGACTTTTTTCTTACAATACTTAGAATCCGATGGTAATATAGTTTGTAACGTTTTCATTGATTGACTTTCATCTTTATTTTAAAATCTACACATAACACACCAATCAACACGCTTCCCAAGATCGGTAGTGAAAATATGGTATTTGGATACTTAACTTGCATATTTTATTTTAATATTCGGTGCCATATCACGTTCAATTTCAGGATAGAATATTATATTGAAAACAATACACTGAGTATCTCCTAAACACGAGTTATAGAGTTTTTAAAAAGTCGACATGAAAGTCGGAAAGTCGACTTTCAGAAATGATTAATCGATTCCGAGAATCGAAAAATATCAAGTCGATTCCAAAATCGACTTTTCGAACGCCTCCCTAGGATTAAAACTACAAAGTATCTAGGTCAATTTTGTTTTTGATTTATTTTTTTAATTATCACTGAAAATTTTAAAATTATTCATATATTTATTCAGTGATAAGAATGTCACTAAAGATAACAAAAAGTACTAATCGCTATTTCCTTAGTTAAAAAGAAAATAAATTATTTATTTTATGTATTGATATGTCAAAAAACTTGACTTTCATTGTTTTTATGATAAATTCCAAGGAAATATGCCAAAGTCGTAAATTTCAACCCTTTTTTGAATATCTTGAAGATTTGAAAAAACAAAAAATAGATAAATTTATTAATTACTTGAACATATACAAATTTACATATTGCAAAAAACAACAATAAACAAATGACATAGACCTACATAAAATGAAGATAAGAACTCTTCCACACTGAACATTTAGAATTGGAAAAATTTAGATATTTTATTGTTTTTAATTAAAACAATACTTTCTCTCTCTATATTTTATTTTATTTATTTATTTATTTAAAATTAAGATGTACATAGGGCTTGTTCAGCCCCTCATTATGTACAAATACTTAAATAAAGTAATTTAACCACTGAGTATCGACATTAGGCAGGGTCAGCCCACGACTTGGTCGGCATAATCCATATTTCATATAGGGTAAGAGAAAGTAAAAATAAAGGCTAAAAATTAAAATTTTTTTTACGGCTTACAATTTTATAACAAGAAAAACCAAATAAAAGTCGCAGAGATGATCATCCCTCTCCCTCTGACAGATCTGATGATCATTTAGTCATATTGTTAATTATTTTCTTTTAATCTGCTATGATAAGAATATATAACGTCGTCAGATCCATTTATTCACTAAGAATAATTGCCAGTGGATGTCGATGCATGCTGTCCAAGGGGAGTTCCCCTGCGACGAGTTGGGAACTCCTTCGGTGGCTGCGTCCGGCCGAGGCGGTGATGGACGTCGAGGACCTAAACGACCAAGAACCATCCTAACTACACAGCAACGACGTGCTTTTAAGGCCTCGTTTGAAATGAGCCCGAAACCATGCAGGAAAGTTCGAGAGACTCTAGCGAAGGAGACAGGACTCAGCGTTCGCATCGTACAGGTAGTGCAACAAAATATTCGTCGCTTGTATTAACAAATTTCTTCGTTGTTCATTTTTCGCAATTTTGTTGTGTTGATTTTGTGTCTTGTCTTATTTGTTCTTTTATTTTTGAGCTTCTTTTGTTTTTGTATTTCGTTTTTGACATTTCAATTAAATTTTATGTAAAATTTTAAAATAATTATAGGCCAGTTAAATTCTACTTTAAGTGCGCGTCTCGGGGTGCTAATTTTGGGAGATTCCAGCGGCCACACTTTTGAAGCTATCGACCTCAAATTTTTTTTTT
This sequence comes from Euborellia annulipes, assembly GCA_023213315.1. NCBI lineage: Eukaryota > Metazoa > Arthropoda > Insecta > Dermaptera > Anisolabididae > Euborellia > Euborellia annulipes. The sequence goes on from JAKCPI010018352.1 coordinate 8,351, forward strand.
TAATTAAAGCTATTTAAAATATCTTCAAGTTATAGAAGCCCTTTTTTTGATTTTCGAAAAGATAAAATTTTTTTTAGATTAATCGCATTAAATAAAAGATATTTTAAAAAAATTCGCTCTATATCTTATAGATAATTAAATTAATAATCATTGTGTTAAAAAATAATTAATTTTTTACCTTTGATTAATTAGCTGGAATCTTTCAAATGAAATGGAATAAATCCCTTGTATTTCTACGGGAAAAACTAACGCCATCTCTTGCCGCCTATAGAAAATCATTTTACCTTTTTTTTAGGGAGGCTAATTTTTTTCCGCCCCTTTTTCACCGGGCGGAAAATTTTTTCTCCCTCAATGCACTGATTTGCACAATCATTTGATCTTTTTTTTTTGCGGGTCACACTCCATCTTTTTAGACTCAGGTTTCGGCTACTTTATAGCCGAAACCGAATATTCGGTCGGTTCCTAGAATTTTATCTAATTAGGCCTATTTTATAAATTTGACAATCTCTTCAAAAATTCACCTGAGTAAAAAAACATGAAATATTTTTTAAATAATAATATAATATATTTAAAGCCTAAATTCACAGAAAGGCACTGAAGATGGCGCCTGTATAAGAGCCGAAATATTTGCAAATAAATTGAAGTGGTGAAAGAGAAAATGGAAGCTGGTTTTTGTCTCCTTATCGTGCCAATTTACGATTCCCAGCTATACATTTACTATATTTAACATTATATTATTATATTTTTTACTTTCCCTTACCTATTACAAAGTATTACGATCATGTCAAAAATTCGATGTCTAATTCTAGGTTCTGTTTTTTATACAAAAACTTAATTTGTAAACTCATAGTGTTTGATCTTAGAGAATATTTTTGCTTTGTGGAATAAATTAATTAATAAAAAAAATTCATTAGATTAGCACTTCTGAAATAGAATTTTATAAAATTTCATTTGAAAATTAGGATTATGCATATTTTTGTTAAAAAATACGAGTGTAAATCCTAAATAAAATACACTCCAAAATAGAGTATCGTTTTTCATGTTTGTAAAAAAATTAACAAAATGAAAAGTTATAATAATAAAGAGAGAGAGGGGGAGGGGGAGGGAGGGAAGGGAGAGGGAAAATGGTCATCGTTGACGGTCAAATGTCAATGGCTTTCATTCAATTAGAGCATCATTCATTTAATTGATTTTGAAATTCAACCAAACATCAAACGATAAATATATTATTTGTTCATTTAAAGCTTTTAAAATATTAAAATAAAAATTTGTTAGAATGTTATTTGCTGGTTCATATTGCCTATGTAGTATATAGCTGGATTTGACTCTTTTTTTTTTTTATTTAATTGAAACATTATTTTTAAATAATAGAACATTTAAAAAAAAGTGAATAACAAGAATTATCTTTTTTTTTGTAATTAGGCTCCTATATACTACTATCTGACAGGTCTGATATCGGTTTTTATTTTGCTAATGATATGATAATATAAAGAAACCATGATTAAAGCAATGAACTTTCGAACCTTGTATACGAGGGGGGGGGGGTGGCTCTCTATAAATATAGTTAAAATATTTTTCAAGATCTATATTTGAATGAGATATTAAATTATCATCTAATTATAGATAAGGTGAAGTTTCAAAAGGATTTTATTTTAGCGCTGCATGCCCATTTCGACGTTAATACCTCATCTTCAGAGATATGACTATCACATAGTCTAGTTCCAAAACCGGATAAATCCGTCAAACTGTTTTTTTAGTAAACAGCAAAAATTGTTTTACATTTCCATAGAGATATATGCATATAAGGGGAGGCGAGGGAGTCCGCCCCCCCTCCGAATTTTTCAAATCTATATCTCTATATATACGGGTATATGGCCAATAGCTTTATTTTTATGGCCAATTTTTTTGTTTGAAAAAGTGCGTCGCATAAATAAAAGTAATTAATAAAAAAAAAAAAAAAAAAAAATGAAAACGAGCCCCTCGGGGGTCAGGTGAAAAGAGAAAAATTTGGATAATTAAAAAAAATTTAAAGACAATGTGGAGGAAGGCCGTAATACAGATTAAAGACGAAATGAAACAAGACTTCTATCGGCCCGAATTATTTGTTTTTTCCTCTGTCGACGTTTCGGGGACTAAACGTCACCCATCTTCAGGACCTACATTACAAACAATAGGCCTACATATAATCAGAATTATTACTATTATTGTCATTTTTTTTTAATATGTAATATAATACACATCAAACACGCTCAACCGACAGAAAGACATTACAAATTTACTTACAAAGGTGTTAAAAAATTATTTTCTCTGCCTTCTTCAGTTGTTATATAAGTTAGACCGTTAGTATACTTTATACTATACAGATTCCTCTGCATGTACATTTCCTGTTTGTAATGTGGGGGACGGGGGGGGGGGGGTCTTGAAGATGGGTGACGTTTAGTCCCCGAAACGTCGACAGAGGAAAAATAAATAATTCGGGTCTTGTTTCATTTCGTCTTTAAAAAATTTAACGAAAATTTGTCTGAGAGGGCCGGGCCCCTAGGGACTCAGGTATATCCGGTATTTTAAAAATATTTTTGTATATGGGGAGGGGGGGGATATTTAAAAATGGGTTCGCCCCCCCCGTAAAAATTTCTATATACTCCCCTGATGGATATATGTTACTTTTACGTTCATATTTAACCGTGAAGTAGGCGTTTTTTAAATAAATTATTTATACTAGTCGATTCCTTACTAAAATTACTGTAAGATAAGGTTAAAAAAAGTTTATTAAAAAATTGGATTTAACCGGTTTTGAAATTAGACGTCTCATTTATTCACAATATTATTTATTTCATCGTAGATGGCAACACTGTATCTTATTTTACTAAAGATGGCAGCACTGTTCCTTCACTCGTTAATATGCTTTTTTTTCATAAAAAATTAATTAATTAATTAATTAATTTAATTTATAATATTATACAATATTTTAATATGCTGGTAACTACACAATTCTTATATATTTTTTAGCAAAACTTTTTTCAATTTTTGCTTTTGCAACGCATTCTTTTGAAACTTAACCTTGTTTTATTTTATTT
>JAKCPI010018353.1:0-19811 GCA_023213315.1 Euborellia annulipes
AAGAAAGTAAAAATAAAGGCTAAAAATTAAAAGCAATTTTTTTACGGCCTACAATTTTATAACAAGAAAAACCAAATAAAAGTCGCAGAGATGATCATCCCTCTCCCTCTGACAGATCTGATTATCATTTAGTCATATTGTTAATTATTTTCTTTTAATCTGCTATGATAAGAATATATAACGTCGTCAGATCCATTTATTCACTAAGAATAATTGCCAGTGGATGTCGATGCATGCTGTCCAAGGGGAGTTCCCCTGCGACGAGTTGGGAACTCCTTCGGTGGCTGCGTCCGGCCGAGGCGGTGATGGACGTCGAGGACCTAAACGACCAAGAACCATCCTAACTACACAGCAACGACGTGCTTTTAAGGCCTCGTTTGAAATGAGCCCGAAACCATGCAGGAAAGTTCGAGAGACTCTAGCGAAGGAGACAGGACTCAGCGTTCGCATCGTACAGGTAGTGCAACAAAATATTCGTCGCTTGTATTAACAAATTTCTTCGTTGTTCACTTTTCGCAATTTTGTTGTGTTGATTTTGTGTCTTGTCTTATTTGTTCTTTTATTTTTGAGCTTCTTTTGTTTTTGTATTTCGTTTTTGACATTTCATTCAAATTTTATGTAAAATTTTAATATAATTATAGGCCAGTTAAATTCTACTTTAAGTGCGCGTCTCGGGGTGCTAATTTTGGGAGATTCCAGCGGCCACAATTTTGAAGCTATCGACCTCAAATTTTTTTTTAATTAAAGCTATTTAAAATATCTTCAAGTTATAGAAGCCCTTTTTTTGATTTTCGAAAAGATAAAATTTTTTTAGATTAATCGCATTAAATAAAAGATATTTTAAAAAAATTCGCTCTATATCTTATAGATAATTAAATTAATAATCATTGTGTTAAAAAATAATTAATTTTTTACCTTTGATTAATTAGCTGGAATCTTTCAAATGAAATGGAATAAATCCCTTGTATTTCTACGGGAAAAACTAACGCCATCTCTTGCCGCCTATAGAAAATCATTTTACCGTTTTTTTAGGGAGGCTAATTTTTTTCCGCCCTTTTTTCACCGGGCGGAAAATTTTTTTCTCCCTCAATGCACTGATTTGCACAATCATTTGATCTTTTTTTTTGCGGGTCACATCCCATCTTTTTAGACTCAGGTTTCGGCTACTTTATGGCCGAAACCGAATATTCGGTCGGTTCCTAGAATTTTATCTAATTAGGCCTATTTTATAAATTTGACAATCTCTTCAAAAATGCACCTGAGTAAAAAACATGAAATATTTTTTAAATAATAATATAATATATTTAAAGCCTAAATTCACAGAAAGGCACTGAAGATGGCGCCTGTATAAGAGCCGAAATATTTGCAAATAAATTGAAGTGGTGAAAGAGAAAATGGAAGCTGGTTTTTGTCTCCTTATCATGCCAATTTACGATTCCCAGCTATACATTTACTATATTTAACATTATATTATTATATTTTTTACTTTCCCTTACCTATTACAAAGTATTACGATCATGTCAAAAATTCGATGTCTAATTCTAGGTTCTGTTTTTTATACAAAAACTTAATTTGTAAACTCATAGTGTTTGATCTTAGAGAATATTTTTGCTTTGTGGAATAAATTAATTAATAAAAAAAAAAATTCATTAGATTAGCACTTCTGAAATAGAATTTTATAAAATTTCATTTGAAAATTAGGATTATGCATATTTTTGTTAAAAAATACGAGTGTAAATCCTAAATAAAATACACTCCAAAATAGAGTATCGTTTTTCATGTTTATAAAAAAATTAACAAAATGAAAAGTTATAATAATAAAGAGAGAGAGAGAGAGGGGGAGGGGGGAGGGAGAGAAGGGAGAGGGAAAATGGTCATCGTTGACGGTCAAATGTCAATGGCTTTCATTCAATTAGAGCATCATTCATTTAATTGATTTTGAAATTCAACCAAACATCAAACGATAAATATATTATTTGTTCATTTAAAGCTTTTAAAATATTAAAATAAAAATTTGTTAGAATGTTATTTGCTGGTTCATATTGCCTATGTAGTATATAGCTGGATTTGACTCTTTTTTTTTTTTATTTAATTGAAACATTATTTTTAAATAATAGAACATTTAAAAAAAAGTGAATAACAAGAATTATCTTTTTTTTTTGTAATTAGGCTCCTATATACTACTATCTGACAGGTCTGATATCGGTTTTTATTTTGCTAATGATATGATAATATAAAGAAACCATGATTAAAGCAATGAACTTTCGAACCTTGTATACGAGGGGGGGGGGGGGTGGCTCTCTATAAATATAGTTAAAATATTTTTCAAGATCTATATTTGAATGAGATATTAAATTATCATCTAATTATAGATAAGGTGAAGTTTCAAAAGGATTTTATTTTAGCGCTGCATGCCCATTTCGACGTTAATACCTCATCTTCAGAGATATGACTATCACATAGTCTAGTTCCAAAACCGGATAAATCCGTCAAACTGTTTTTTTAGTAAACAGCAAAAATTGTTTTACATTTCCATAGAGATATATGCATATAAGGGGGGGGGGAGTCCGCCACCCTCCGAATTTTTCAAATCTATATCTCTATATATACGGGTATATGGCCAATAGCTTTATTTTTATGGCCAATTTTTTTGTTTGAAAAAGTGCGTCGCATAAATAAAAGTAATTAATAAAAAAAAAAAAAAAAAAAAATGAAAACGAGCCCCTCGGGGGTCAGGTGAAAAGAGAAAAATTTGGATAATTAAAAAAATTTAAAGACAATGTGGAGGAAGGCCGTAATACAGATTAAAGACGAAATGAAACAAGACTTCTATCGGCCCGAATTATTTGTTTTTCCTCTGTCGACGTTTCGGGGACTAAACGTCACCCATCTTCAGGACCTACATTACAAACAATAGGCCTACATATAATCAGAATTATTACTATTATTGTCATTTTTTTTTAATATGTAATATAATACACATCAAACACGCTCAACCGACAGAAAGACATTACAAATTTACTTACAAAGGTGTTAAAAAATTATTTTCTCTGCCTTCTTCAGTTGTTATATAAGTTAGACCGTTAGTATACTTTATACTATACAGATTCCTCTGCATGTACATTTCCTGTTTGTAATGTACGTCTTGAAGATGGGTGACGTTTAGTCCCCGAAACGTCGACAGAGGAAAAATAAATAATTCGGGTCTTGTTTCATTTCGTCTTTAAAAAATTTAACGAAAATTTGTCTGAGAGGGCCGGGCCCCTAGGGACTCAGGTATATCCGGTATTTTAAAAATATTTTTGTATATGGGGAGGGGGGGATATTTAAAAATGAGTTCGCCCCCCCCCCCCCGTAAAAATTTCTATATACTCCCCTGATGGATATATGTTACTTTTACGTTCATATTTAACCGTGAAGTAGGCGTTTTTTAAATAAATTATTTATACTAGTCGATTCCTTACTAAAATTACTGTAAGATAAGGTTAAAAAAGTTTATTAAAAAAATTGGATTTAACCGGTTTTGAAATTAGACGACTCATTTATTAACAATATTATTTATCATCGTAGATGGCAACACTGTATCTTATTTTACTAAAGATGGAAGCACTGTTCCTTCACTCGTTAATATGCTTTTTTTCCATAAAAAATTAATTAATTAATTAATTAATTTGATTTATAATATTATACAATATTTTAATATGCTGGTAACTACACAATTCTTATATATTTTTTAGCAAAACTTTTTTCAATTTTTGCTTTTGCAACGCATTCTTTTGAAACTTAACCTTGTTTTATTTATTTATCTATAAATAGACGATAATTTAATTAAATTTAAGAATGTTTCAACTAGTGGCAACGGTGAATTCTTTGGATTATATTTAGATATTTAATAACCTCGATTCGGACTTAACTAGTCATAGCTATATTTAACAAGAGGTGAGGAAGGTCGAGGATCCGGTGGCCTGGTGCAATGAACGCACGCCGATGCCCCGGAAAGGCTGGAGATCCTGGGTTTAATTCCCAAGGGCCTTGGGGCACTTGGCCCACCAACAAAAAACATACTAAATTTCGTTATTTATCGAAAAATATTATTTTAAGGTTCAAATACATTTTTCAACGATAAAATCTTGACGTTTACACATTGAATTGCGATAAAAACTGGTATATTTAGTATTATTATTTGAAAAATAAACAAATTAAAGCGGCATATTGTTTGGCAGGTTAATTCCAATATAAGCGTGATAGAGAGATTTTAGGGCTAAAGGGCCCAAGGATTATTTGTATTTAGACCACCCCACCCTCTCTCTCTCTCCCAACATTGTGACCCAGGGCCATATATGGACATGGTCGTTTGTTTATGTGTTTGTTGTTGTTTGTGCTCTTGTTTGCTGGCGCCAGCAGAGCAGAGCAGTCAAACAAACAGAGAATGGAAGGGGGGGGGGGAGAGAGTCGAAAAACACAATAACATTCTCTCTTTCTCTCTTTTTCAATTAGATTTTAAAATTATGTTCTTTTATTAAGCTGGGTTTTGCTTTTGCTTTATTACTTGGATTAATTAAATTTTTCTTGCTTTCTTTCCTAAAGAAAATTTTTTTTCTTAAGAAAGTGATAGTCTGAAAAAATTTAAAGAGTATTACTTTTCTCATTTTTATTTTATAACATACACCATTAAAATTAAACTTATTTTGAAATTTAAAAAAACTATTTTTTGACACTTTTTTTGTTTCTCGAAAGGTGATTTGTTTGACCAACTCAATTTTTACAAAATACATCCAATATAATTTCTTTCAATAAACCCCCGTGGTCGAGAGGTTAGAGCTGATGACAAATGTCAATATTAATAACTTAAAATTCAAATGAAAAACATTCTGTTCGAACTCTATGATGAATTTATTTACACTAAATCATTTGGATAGAAATAGTCTAAATAAATATGTCTAGATAAATTTGTATCGTAATATTTATGTGTATATCGATTAAAAGTAAGAGGCCGAGAAGACTAAAAAAAAATCTTAAAGAGAAAATTTGATTGCAATTAAATTAAAAAGGATAACATTGTTGTGGGTTGCCTGCCTCCAGGAGTTGTCGGGTTTAGAAAGTATGGATGATATGTCTTTTCAATTTCTTTAAGGGGGGGGGGAATTGGTTCCAAGCTTGATGATTGTCCGACACTAACGAGAGCGAGAGAGAGAATCCTCCCCAGGGCCTTTAATATTTCCAAGACCATAATCCCCCATTCCCCTGGGAACAGTAATAGACATACAAAGACACTAAATTTGCATTTTTCTGTAGGAATCTTGGCTTGTATTTTTTGATCCAACCAGAAATTTTGTTTTTTCGAATCTTATTTTGAATTTGATTTTTGAATTTCAAATTTTGTATCTCCCTCTCTCTCCCTTTTTTCGGTAAAGTTAGAAAAAAAAGTTTGCCCCTCCAAGAGAAAGTTTAATTGCTCCACTGCTTTCGAGAGTCGATTTACAATATTGTCCATTGGAGTTTGCTCCGCTAAGGTGCGCGTCTCGAAGAGCCGTTAGATGACGATTCACTTCCGAGTTACCCTAGGCGGCAAGAGATGGCGTTAGTTTTTGCCCCATAGGGATACAAGGGATTTATTTCATTTCATTTGAAATATTCCCACTAATTATATTAAAGGCACAAAATTTAAATTATTCTTCTAACTTAATGATGTACTAATATTAATTATCAATCGAATTTTTTAAAATGTCTTTTATTTTGCGATTGATCTAAAAAAAAAATTTACTTTCAAAAATCAAACAAAAGCTTCTACGAGTTGTAGATATTAATTAAATAGCTTTTAATTTAAAAAAAATTTTGAGGTCGATAGCTTCAAAAGTGTGCCGCTGAACCTCCAGGAAAATTGAGCCCCCTGGTTTCGAGAGCGCGCACCCTTAACAAGAGAGATCTTGTTAGACGTTTTTTTAAGGCCTTTTTCGGCATCTAAGGCCATTTTAACCAGATTCCTATTTATTCCAAATGATTGGTAGCCACTTCAATTGAAATAAATTTTCTCAGCGTTGTTTTTTTTTTTTTTTTTTTAGACCAGGCTCTAAGATAATAGAAGCCTACTAAGTGGCTTTCCCATATCTTGAGGTCATTAAAATATATCAACCGAAGATAAAATAAAATAGTGAAGTTAAAAAAATAATTACGGATAATTGACTTCTAGCATTTGAAAGCAGACTACCCAGCTAGTGATTATCTAATAGTGTAATTCTAAAGGAAACCACAGATGAGATCCCTTTTGAGTCGATTGATCTGCTTTCCCTTTCCCCTTTCTCTATTCGATCACTTGAACACTGACCACACTAACTACATACTATTCAATGTCCATTAACAAACACACACAATAATTGGCAATTAATATACATGTTAACAGGTTGCCAGCCCGAGCTATTGTCATTGCCAATTGCGAATTGCGAATGTAGCTTTGCTTGCCCAATTACACACTAGCCCATTCGCCAGAGCAGAATGAATGAATGACTCATTTCTCTCTCTCTCTCTCTCACTTTAACCCTAATGGACGGTTTATTAGCGTGACATCCATGCCATCCATGTCCATCCTCCTCTCATCATCATCATCACATAACATCAATTAATTATATTCATATATAAAAAATATGTTTGTATAAAAATAATAAAATAAAAATCGTTTTTATTTAAAAGGAATATCAAAAAATTTATATGCTGTAGTAATTTAATTTTTAATTTAAATTTAATATTTATTGAACAGGAATTCCGTCCACTAAGATAATGGGAAATCCTGGTTTGAGTCCAGGGGGCGCAATTTATTCGGAAAAACTTGAATATATTCAAACAAATCTATCAAGTTGAGTGTGGAAGTGGCTGTGAGTTATTTTTTTTAAGAATGGAAGGAGTTACGGCAGGGAAAGTTGTGTTTCCAATACTATACACCCCCCTTGTTTTCGCCGTTTTTCGTCCCAAAATTTTTTTTACCTTCTTCAGCCAATCAAAGGTTTTCTTTTTTAATTTTTTTAATTATATCTTATCTTATCCTGCTTTTGTTTTTTTAATTAAAATTTTGTTTTTCTCCTCTCCAAACGCATAGTTATGTGAGTGAGGAAGGATCTTCTTCTTCCTTCTTGCTTCTTCTTTTTCTTTTTTAAAAAAAAAAATCTATCAAGTAATTTGAAAATAAATAGTCTATTTGTTCCTCTGAGTTTTATTTTACAATATATATACTTATATTTATATTACATACTCAGATCGTATTAAGGAGGCCTACGCGTCTCGAAAAACCGTTATTAGCTTGGTTACTCTAGGTGGTAAGAGATAGCGAGCATCTATTGGGGTCTTTTAATTGATAGGGCTGATTTTCATAAAACTCTTGACTAATTAAAGCGGAATAGGACCTAAGTTGTTACGCATGTTTTTCCCGATAAGAGGGCGTAGTGTGTCATAAAAAGTATCCCAAAAAATCAAGTAATTCAAATATTTGCCAAGAGATGTCAGAATGGTAGCTAATACTGTATTTAATGCATTTGGTTGATTTTCATTGATCTTTTAACAATAAATACTTTATAAATGTTACTATATATTATGTATCTTTTATAAAAGCATAAAAATATATAAATATAGGCTATTAGGGGATCAGCTGTTAGACTAGCCTGCCATCTCTTGCAAGAATGCTGAACTAATTTGACATTTGATTTTTAAATAAATCATCTAAGCTTATTTTAAAAATTTCTTAATTAATATGTGATTAATAATAACAATTAATTCAATTTTTTAATTAAAAAAATCTGGTGTGACTGTCCACAGCACACAACTTTCTCTTACCTTCGGTAATCGAAAGTTGTGTTCTGTGCTGTCACACCAGATTTTTGTGTCGACAAAAATTTAGTTTCCGCCAATATATTAGAATTAAAGATGTCAAGTTTATAAACATGGGAAAATATTTATATTTTGTTACCATGGCAACCATTTCTCCTATCTTCTCTATGAAGCACAAGAGTAAAGTGTGCTTCAAACAATTTTGAGAGCAAAACGAGAATATACATTTGAAAGAGCATCTAAAAAATAATTGATTTTTGAATTTTAATCAAAATCGTTAGAGCGAATTTTGAGAAAATCGAAAAAAACTGAAAAAGTACATCAGTAAAGTACTAGTACTCTTTGGCCGATTTTGATTAAAAGCTTATTTTTCCGGTCCCGGGGGTGTTTAACTTAAATATAAAATTTCAACCTCGTAGCTCAATTCCTTCATGCTTAAAATTGACCACACACACACACACACACACACACAGACACACACAGACAGACAGACCATGTCGCGAAAACCACTTTTTGGATACAGGGGACCTCAAAACGTAAAGATCCATCAAAATCTCGACATCGAATTTTTGACATGAAACCAATACTTTCTCTCTCTATATATTAACATATATATAGAGGTAAGAGAAAGTAAAAAATTAAAGATTATTGGGACTGATTGTTTTTTTGTATTTGCTTGATAACAAAAAAATTAATTTCCCTAATTTTTTAATAAATCATTAAAAAAATTATAGCTCGATAGTCCCAATAATCTCTTATGAATTTAATTCATTTAAAAAAAACCGCATTGAAAAATTCCTTGTAATAGTTTAGTTTTTTTTTAAAGTACGTTTACACGTCGCTCCTGAACTCCCTTAACAAAAAAATTTCCAAAATTTAAATTGTTGAAGGCCTATTGATTTTATTTCTAATATCAGGATGTAGGTTAAAATTTATAACAAGATTTTGCCTGGGTATATAAATGAAATTAAATAAAAGAGAATAATAAACATAGCGAAAGACAAATTATTTTTTTATTTGTTTAGGAGAGAGAGAGAGTCACTTGATGAAAGTTAATGAAATATATATTCCGTTTTCCTTTCTTTATTTCATTGCTTTTTTTTATTGCTCTTGAATACGATATAGCCTTATTATTATATCCTTAAAGATTCAAATTAAAAAAAAAATGTTTAACCATTTTATTGGTAATATGATAATTAGATGAAAGAGACTTTTTTTTTATTAAATAAAGACTCTTAAAGTTTATTAACATCTATAAGTAAAAAAACAAAATTGAGTTTAAGAAGATGGGAATAAAACAATATAAAAAGAAATTAAAAATTCTCTTTCATAAAATGAAGGATCTCACCTGAGGATAAAATTTGACTGGGATTTTCCCTTTTAATATCTTAAGGAGGTTACACACACACTTATAACTGCAAACTTGACAAGAATGCACATTCAATCTTTTTGTACAAGCAAACTGTAGCGACTGTAGGAGAATTTTGCGCAAGCATTTTAATTGTGCAAGCCGCTTGATGCTCGATTGAATTTTATAGACGTATTGACATTTGATATTTATTTAATAGACCTTTATATTAATTCATTTAAAAAATATTAATATTTATTGCGTCTGTTTAAAGCAAGTAAGCATTTCTTGTTATCTCCGAATAAATAACCTTCCGAGTTTGACATTTTTAGGTTAATTTTCAGCATAAGCTGTTTTTTGCACAAGCATTCTTGTGCCATGTGGTGCCTAAAGGAATTTGTGCAAAAAGATTGCACATGCATGATTGTCAAGTTTGCAATTACGAGTGTAGCCGCCTTTAGGCTAAGGGCGGATACAAGGGGGGTAAAGGGGGTGATTACCCACCGAGATTTGAAGAAAATATTTGATCTTTATTTATTTATTTTATTTTTTTTTTCATTTTTATGCTGTCTTGTAGAGATCGGAAATTATAATAAGGAAGATATTGGCGCCTCCCATTTAAATCATATTTTTTCATTTTGTGGTGTGCTTTGTGTAGGTTTGGTTCCAAAATCAGAGAGCCAAAATGAAGAAGATCCAGAAGAAGGCTCGACAGGAAGGCAACAATGTCGTCAAGACAACCTGCAAAGAGGAAGACGAAGAAGAGAAGGTGAAGTCTAAAATCATCAAACAGGAGGAACAGAGTGAGTCAATTCATCATTTATTTATTTTTCTTCTTCTTCAATCATTAGTGTCAGACCTGACACATTGTGGTTACTCTGAGTAACTATTATATAATACTGAGGAGGGTTACCGTTTCCTTCCTCATATCATACTATAATATAAAGCGCTAGCGACTGACTTCCTGTCCCTGTGTGTATGTGGCTGTTATCTCGCTGATTGGCTAGAGTTACTGGAAGTGGAGCTGAGAGAGGAAATTTACCTTTATTCTAGGCTGCCTGCCCAATGATTTGGGGAATATAACCAGGACCTCCACGCTTTCGCGGCGGGCGGACTACCTTTATCCTAGTCCGCGGGCCCAATGTAGGCACGCGCCTCCCGTGGAGATCCTGGTTCGACTCCAGGGGGGCGAGATTTTCGCCCATTCAATCATAAACTCAATTTGCTATCTTAAACGATATATTGACTAGCTTATTTACAATCTATTTGAGGGTTAAATGAAATAATTCCATCTTTTTTCAAACAAAGCTCTTACTAGTTAATTTTTTTCATTAATTAAAAAAGACTTTTTTTCGGCATCTGAGATGATTTAGACCCTATTTATTTCAATTGATTGGTATCCAATTCAATTGGAATAAACCTTTTCCCCAGGGACTGGATACGAACCCTCGATTTCTGAAATAAGAAGCTAAAGCTAAATACGTAGAACAAGGGCTATAATTATTTTGTGATGATTTAATTTATTTCCACCGAGGACTCAATACATTTATTTATTTATTGTGGCATTTTAAATATTGGTATCTAAATTATAATCATGAATTTCAATATATTTAATTTAGAAAAATTAATATTAATACATATAACGATTAAATAATAAATGAGTAAAAAGCAATAAATAGAAGCGGAATCAGGCTCTTCGTAATTTCTTTCCTTTTTCTCTCTCTCTTTGTATTTCTCATTCCATTCACAATCTTTCTTGGGTGGGTTCTTCCAAAAGGGCGCGTCTCAAAGTCCTTTGATTTTTTTTATGAAATCTACTCTATACACGTTTATAAAACCTTTCTTTCTCTCCTTCTCCTTTTTTTCCTATTCTTTTCTTTTGGATTAAAATATTTTATTATCAACATGTTCTTCATAAATTTCTCTTTTATTATTTTTATTAAAAAAAATAAATGAGATCGACACCAAGTTCTGTAAAAATACGAGTATTTAAAACAATTGGCTATCAATCAATTGAAATAAAAATGGCCTCAGATGCCAAAAACGACCTTGAAAAAAATACAAAATAATAATTAGGTTTTTATTTTTAGCTTAAAGCCCTTACTAATATACAAAAGTTTAAAATTACATTTTTTGAAAATTATTATTGTTTAGGCTAGAGGGAATATGGGGATCCAGATCCCCCAACCCAAAAAAAATCCCGAGAAATTAAAATCGACATTAAAACATCTTCTTCAGAGTCACAAACTAACTATTAAATTATTTTTTTTTATTTAATGTTTGGCTTCATGGCCATACATCTTAACCGACAAACATTTTTTTCCACAAAACAATTAACAAATTAATACAATTCAAAAATAAGAATAGTTAACAAAACACTAGGGGAAAAACACAAAATTCAAAATTACATTATTTATTAACAATATAATTTGAATTAATTAAATATTGTAATAGTTCATTTGTGTCATAGCTCTGAACATATCTATTAACGTCGTAATGCCCATATCCTTCCTAGCTTATTAATAATTATAAATTTCAAAAAATGTAAGTTTCTAACTTCTACGTATTATATTGAAAAAAATATGGGGATTGACTTCCCCGAGACTTTCTCGTATATTCTTTGGAATTACGTCTGGGTGTGTGTGTGAACACGATTGCTTAAAAACCAAAGCAGCTAGATCGATGAAATTTTGTATATGCTCCTTACACTAAAATTGTAGATTTCTATCAACTTTTGGAGTAAATACGTCACTTGGAAGTAGTACTTTACTTAAAAGTTTTTTCAAAAATTTTGAAATTTTCAATTTTTTTTGTTATATTATGATAAAATACCCTATTTTAAAAAGTTTTTATTCTTTGACATTTTTACGAAAACTGAATAGTTTTTGAAATAATCACAGAAGAAATTGAAAATATTCGTTAATTTTCATAAAAAATCAAAACAAAATCATACAGGTGTCATTAAAAAAAGGATAAATATAAACAAATGAATTTGTTTATATTTACCCTTTTTTTAATGACACCTGTATGATTTTGTTTTGATTTTTTATGAAAATTAACGAATATTTTCAATTTCTTCTGTGATTATTTCAAAAACTATTCAGTTTTCGTAAAAATGTCAAAGAATAAAAACTTTTTAAAATAGGGTATTTTATCATAATATAACAAAAAAATTGAAAATTTCAAAATTTTTGAAAAAACTTTTTAAGTAAAGTACTACTTCCAAGTGACGTATTTACTCCAAAAGTTGATAGAAATCTACAATTTTAGTGTAAGGAGCATATACAAAATTTCATCGATCTAGCTGCTTTGGTTTTTAAGCAATCGTGTTTACACACACACACACACACACACACACACACACACACACAGACATAATGCCAAAAATGGTTTTTTTGGACTCAGGGGGGTCTAAAACGTGGAGAAACATCAAAATCTCGAAGTCGAATTTTTTTACGATTACATAACTTTCTCTATACGAGAAAGTAAAAATTAAAATATTCACATTTCTTATTTCAAACAAATAATAAGAAAAATATAAATTTTTCATACATATATTAACCTGCTATACCTATGGCGTATCCAGTTCAAAAAGGAAGAGGGGCGCCTTGCCCCTATTCTCATGATACTACTTATGGGTTTTGTGTAAAGTTACCGAAAATCTGATTAGTGTGTTTAATAATTCTATTAAATTGAATGACAATATTTATTTTTTAAGGATCCACCTCACAAAGCGCAAATATACCAATCCTTTAAAAAAAAATCCCCTAAAAATGGAATATTGGAAAATAGAAATTTAATAAATTTCAAAATTCCAAAATCATCAAAAGGAATATTAGTAAATTTATTAGAGAGAGTCTGAATAGAAAGAGGAAGGGAATTTATGGATAAATTCTTTGATGAAAAGCCTTTTGATTTGTGACATATTATTATAGTCAATAAATTAATGAATTTACCTACCTAATCTATTCAATTTCAAAAACTTTCTCTCTTTTATTGGAATGTGAATTTCAACACTTCTAAATGAATTCGCAATTGAATTTTTTTTTTTTTTTGTTACTCTTAACTGAAGTTTATAAATTCGATTGCAATCGAGTGTCAAAAATATCGATTTTATTTATGACCGCTAAACACTCAAAAAAAAAAAGTAAAAGTATTCCTATAAAGTTTGTAAATTGATTGTGAATTAAAATTCGATAGATAAAGAGTGGAGACTGAATTTAATGATTAAATACTGAGTACTTTTTTTTACAGAGCGAGGTATTAAATTGTTTAATATAAATTGTTGATATATATCTGGGTTCTAACCTCTTCTACTGATATCATAAACGTTAATCGGGAAAATATCTCTAACATTTCACGAGTTATCAAAATGTAAATGACAAAAAATATATAAATAAAATGAGCCGTTATTTGAAATTTTGATAAAATATTTTTTTGAAAATTTTCAAGAAATTGTATTTGAGATCAGATAATAATAATCAAAAGAACCAAAGTAACGCACAGGATTTAGGCAACCCAAATATCACACTTAACGCTGATGCTTAGTGCTGGTCAATAAGGAAAATAAAGCCAAGAAAAGTTTTTTTAATTTGTTTAAGGTGTTTCGGTCATTTTTTTGAGACCATTACCCCGTCCCTATTTATTTTAATAGATTGGTATCCAATTCAATTGATTTTGCCTAGCACTTTTGTCAATAGCTGCAATAAAAGTTGAATTATTACTTTCTCTTACCTATATAAGTTGAGGGAGAGAGTTGATATGGTGATTTGGAAGTGATGTTATGGTTACGTTTGTATATGTTGTTAAAATAAATGTTATCAAACTTGAAATAAATGTCTTGATTCATATATGAATGTGTCGAGAGTACAGGATTAATGTCAAAAATTCGATGTCGAGATTTTGGATATAAGAACACTAAATTTTTTTCTTCTCAGATTCAATCTAAGGAAATATCGATGATTTAATCATCCTTAGATTGTTTCCAGTGGCTTTCTCCCACTAACCTTTCTGAGCTGTTTATTTATGAAATTTTTGACATCGTTAAAAAAGCTAGCGTCAAAACCAAAAAAGATCTTATTTGCTCCTTTTTTGGCATAGACCAACAAATGATAGATAGATAGATATAGTCTATATAATGTAATTCCTTATTATTGTGTCTTTAGATTAGATTAGCAGTAGAATTGAAGCAGTAGAATTATATATGAGTATAAGTGTAAGTTAGTTTCTTGGCAATGAGAAAATAACTTTTTAGTGTTTTCTCCGTTCCCAAGTAACTAGCTTACACCTCTCCTCATATACGGTATACTACTTGGCACGCTACATCCAGAATTATATAACATGGAGTGGAGTATAATTGTTGTTTGGTAGTCAAATTAAATGACCAACCCTCTAATCAATTTTGGCTCCATATCCCCAGAAATTCCGTCTGTACATCGCGAAGATATTTTTTTACCATATATGCATTTGTTGATGCGTTAAGATGAATATGAAACCTCGTGCTTGTTGTAGATTTGTAAATATGGCGGTGAAGGTTTGAAGGGAATCATTTGTTTAAAATTAAGTGCTTTCCCTGCTATCATTTTGATGTTTTTTCAAAGAGAAACACATGCAGGAGTTTATGCTATTTAATTACGTCTAAAAGCAAGCGACGCTACTGCTGTTACTGTTACTCTCTCTCTGCCTTCACATTGGAGCAAATGTTGGCTGATTCACGCCTTAAGACCCCGACGTTCGTTCGTTCGTTCGTTCTCGTTCGTTCGTTTGTGATATAAAGTGAGTGAGAGGGAAGTGGGTGAGAGGGTTTGGCGTAGCTGCTGCTAGCTGCCTACCATATAATACTCTCTCTCTCTGTCTCTCTCTCTGAAGCAATGGAGATGCCAAAACTCTATTGCCGACGTTGTCGTCGTCGTCGTAGTTGTGGGGGTGGGGACAACGTGCCATGCCAGGGGGTGGAAGCGTTTGGGAGCAATTGGGAACCAACCCAACACCCGTTGCTATGGCAACGACGGGATAGGACGGGAAACACAGCAGGGGTTCAACGACGACGACGCCGTCTCTCTCTCCCTCACCCTATATAGAGCACGACCTCTCTCTTTCTTGCTCGAGGCTTTCTCATTGCTCTCTCTCTCTCTTCTCTCTCTAAAGCCGACATGAACATTCACGACTCCCGAAGATTTCAAACCCAAGTCGATTGGCTTGGCGTCGTCGTCTTCGTCCACACACAAAATGGCCGGGAGAAAAAAAATTTCATTTCCCCCATTTTTTTTTTTTTTTTTTTATTTTATTTTAAATACTTAAGTAATCAAGTGAAACAATAAAAGCTTCAATATCGTTTTTGTAAAATTTGCATAAGATTAAATTAGATGATTAGTGAATGTTTGACGAAATATAATTCTTCTACCTGTATTGAAAAGAAAATTATATAATTTATTAAAAAATTGGGCATTGACTAAATTATTATTATTATTTGAAATTCCTATCGAGATCCCTGTTTATTTACCCGAAGTGCTTCCGTGCACAAAGACACAGGTCTCAAACCCAGGCACCCCGTGAAGTTACTCATTTCCTATCTCTAACTCCTCCTTCTGCGTTCATTTCTAGATAATGAGTTAATCCTTATTTCTGGTTGAAACATTTTTAAATTTAAATTAAGTTGTATGCTGGGTATATGAGATTAGAGTTGGGAGGAATAAAACCAGCGTTGTCGAACACCTTTACACTTTTATCCAAGCAGACGTTTCGGTACACCTTAAAAAACTTTCATTGGCACTGAGGATGGCAACCGTTATGGTTACCGAAACGTCTGCTTGAATAAAAGTGTAAAGGTGTTCAACAACGCTGGTTTTATTTCTCCCAACTCCAATTTATAAATTTAATTTAATTATCACCTAATTATAGATAAATAAATAACACTAGATTAAGTTTCGAAAGGTTTTATTTTTAGTTTATACAAATTTCGAGGTGAATACGTTGAAATGCGCTTAAGCTAAAAGAACATCATTTTGAAACTTAACTTGTTCTTTTAGCTTAAACCCATTTCGACGTATTAACGTCGAAATTCGCATAAGCTAAAAATAAAACCCTTTTGAAACTTAACCTTGTGCTGGAGTGGGTAGGTAGAATTGCTAGGATTTTGGCAATAAATCAAAATCAATTTGGATTGTTCATTTGGCACACAACAACTTTAATTGTTAATCTTGTGTATTTATTTATCTATAATTAGATGATACAATTTTAATTAAGAGGCTATATAACATACCGTCATAACTACATAGTTGTTCTTCTTCCAGAAAATAATCGAATTCTACTTCTCAGTTAAACCTTCGTTTTACTTCCGCTAAGCTCATTTTTGTTGTATATCTTCAACAATACATAGAGCTAGATTGTTTTGTTAAAAAAATTTATTTTATTAACTTGAATAGAGATATTATCGTTTACAAATTGATTTCAGATTTTTTGAGGGTTCCTCAAATCTTAATGGATGTTTTTTCCTTTGTCCATAGAGGGTAAAAAATCTATAAGAGGGAATGAATGATTTCCCACCTTCCCTAATTTCTCTTGTTTCCAATTGGGTGATTTATTATATGATTTAAACAAGCTTAGAAATTATAGATAGCATCTTCCTTGTTCTAGTATGAAACATTCTAATTATATAAAGTAATATTTGTTTTTTTTTTTTATGAGATATTTCTCTTTATATACATATCCGACTCTTCTACAATTATTATTATTATTATTATTATACGCTTATATTCTTACTGTTTTCAATGTTTCAAGGTCCTCCAGGTCTAGGTCCTTTCTTGAACGATAGCTGCAGCGACACTGAACCTCCATTAACGAGTGTTGGAGCAGATCTTATTCCAAATGACCCCGCTTCTACTGTCAGTGAGGCTCTTCGAACTCGATTTGGACCAATAAAAGAAGAAATACTTGAACAAGAAGCTGAAGCATTTTATAAAGCAGCCGCAGCGGCAGCTGCAGCCGCTGCAGTCCAATCTTCGGATCTGCGACATGCATCGCTTCAAAATCCTTTCCTACCAGGTATTTATTATTATTTTATTTTAAAGATTATAAGGATTTAGTAAATAATAAAATAAGCTTCCATCCAATAGCGTTTCATCAACAAACTATTAGATGGAATTAGGCCCAATGCACACGGTGCAACTCAAAAGAAACTCGTTTGCAACATATATCGTCAACTAGTTTGTTTTCAGTTTGATTGTGTGTATTTGAATGGGACACTGCACACGGTGCAACTCTATGACAAAAGTTTGCAACGCGTTGGCGACGCAACACCAATGCAACTGACCGTGTCGACTTGAAAGCAACTTATGTTGCAAACTCAAATCGAACTGGCGGTAAAATACAAAATGTATTTATATAATTATTTATTAAATTCAAAACCCCGAAAGGGGATTTGAATTTAATATTACATACGTGATGTATATAGGCCTAATATCTTAAATATTATATATAGCCTATAAATATAATTGCTTATTTAAAAATTTATTTATTTAATAGCCTATTCTGTTATTTTTCATCTTTTTTTTTTATTAAATAATTTCCAAAAAATCTAACCATAAACTAAATTAATTACATTTTAACAAATATATAATATTTCTATAATTTTCTCTGGAATTTGAAAAAATAAATTTAGTTTAATACCAGCCTTTGGGCCTTTGAAATGACTCTTTTAACATTGTTTTTCATTTGAATGATATTTTATTCTTCCCCGTAAATTTATTTCAAAATAAACTTAAGAAATCTAATTATAGTTATTTTAATAAATATTTTTACTAAATATTAAGTAAAAAATATTTCTTAATTAAATATTTTAAAAACTATATTTTATTAATTAAAAAAATATTTGAAATTCATTTGTCTTGACTACATATATTTCCTTCAATTTTTAATAAAAAATATTAGTTATTTCAATATTAATAATATTTTATATTATTATTACTTAAATAAACCCTTAAATTGCCAAAAATATCTTTATTAAGTAACCGAACAAACAGCTGATTGAAAACGTCGGCCATTTTGGGTGCAACTTGAGTTGCGTTCGTGTGCGGACCTCCATGCAATATCTGTTTGAAACGCGACTAGTTGACGATATATGTTTGCAATGAGTTTCTTTTCAGTTGCACCGTGTGCATTGGGCCTTAGAGTTGAAGTTGATTTAAGTTTTATGACATCGAAATAGCTGTTAAATTAAAATTTTTATTTTGATATTATCCGATTATAATCGTGAACAAGAAAAGTTACACATAGATATGTGTAAATTATATGTATATTGGAAAAAGTTATGGTGCTTTTGATTTCAACAATTCTTATATGAAATTGATACTGGCGACCGTTGGCACTAGTTGAAACATATTTTAATAGGTAATATAAATTATACACAAGGTTATTTGTTTCAATTCTTATATGAATTTAAAAATTAGAAATTGAAATGAAAAATCTGATTTGATAACCGAGCTTGTGCGCGCGCAAGACATATTTTTTTGTGTCGACATATATTTTGACTGTTTAATTTATTAAAATTAAATATACAAATTAAACACTAGGTTATTTGTTTCAAAGGTTTTATTAATTAAAAATATTAACACTTGATACAAATTTCGACACTTTCTTTTTTTTTTTTTAACACTCACACTTTTTTCTCATTCACACTCACACTCATACACACATTCACACTGTCTTTTCGGCAACTCAGGCCTTATAAGACATTTACGATATCCGTTATTAATTAATATACATATATTGGGGGTCCAGGCATTCTTATTTAAGCCATTTGGTATCCAAATGGCTTAAATAAAATCATCGGACTGCCTGGGGTCCGAACCCGCGATGTTTGGTATACGAGGTTAGCACGCTAACCTCTACACCAACCCCGAGGGCTCGACAATTCCTTGTCATCATCAGAAGTGATTACATTCTAATACATGAAAGTAGATATAACATATATACAAACTAGAGGCAGCCTAGTTTGTAGGTATGTATATTATATGTTATATCTATTTTCTGAGATGTAAATTGTGGCTGTATGGAAGCAGAGGCAGCCAAGAAAGAAAATTCTCAGAATGCTTAACCAATCAGCTGAAGACGTTTCGGTCTATATATTTTAGAATGGACTGAAGATGGTGTATAATAAATAGACCGAAACGTCTCCGACTGATTGGTTAAGGATTCTAAGAATTTTGTTCCTTGGCTGCCTCTGCTTCCATATCTTTCATAAAGTACCAATTACGGCTGACGGATTTATTGCAAAATTTGATACAGATCTACAATATTAGAGTTATATTCGCCGATTTATGTGGCGATTTAAAGTTATAATATTCATAAATAAACACAGACATAATTTCAAAAATGGTCTTATGATGGTCGAATAATCGCCGTATACGTTTTATACAATCAAATAAAAATCTGTGTTTTTTTTTATATTTATTTTGCCCGTTTGGCCGGTGGCCATTGGGCTAAAAAGTTTACAAAGGATATAAAGTAAAAATATAAAAATAATCCATGCAAATACAATAATAAAAAAAATCTCAATACAATATTAAAACAAAATAACAGCAATATAAATACAATATTAACACAAAATAAAAACAATATAAATACAATCAGGGGCGCCGGAACGAATTTG
>JAKCPI010018354.1:0-17703 GCA_023213315.1 Euborellia annulipes
TGAAAAAATTGCAATGGCGAGTTGTTTTACAATTTCAACCACAGTCATGGAATGATGGCGGATGATTGCATTAATGGGACCGTATTTGACAAGTCTCTGCTCACCGATTTCACCAATTTTCACCTACCTAAATTATTTGAGCGTTACGAATACTGATTTACTTGATCCAAAAGGAATAATCGCGCCTCCAGAGCTTGACCTTCTTATTGCCCAATGAAAGTCATTTGTTTATCAACATGGAGGGCTGTGTAAACGCACTCCGAGACGAATGTCGTGATTTTTTACGTGATTATGGTAAAGATTGGAACCAGTCATAATGCCAGAGCCCGTTTCCATGTTTTTACGCTGAACATGATACTGGTAAAGTGGTTGCCCGATTCGATCTCGAAACTACATATAAACATTTTCTGGTGGCATCCATTTACCATCGGTGTTATTTGTTATATCTTGTTTTATGCTTATCTTTTGTCAACGTACTGTGGAGGTGGGAGATGGTGCCAAATGCGTTTCAAAGGATGTTCAGGGAAAGGTCGTCTCTTCTGATAAGAATGGATCTGCGAACAACCTCGGCGACGGGGGAGGGGGTGATTCTGTCATGGCACTCTGAGATCCGTCACGTAAGAACTGAATTTCCTTTTCAGTTCTAGAAAAAACTCTTTTTTGAGTTTTACAGGTAGAAGCTGGATTATATAGAATTAGAAATAAATAGAGAAAGAAAACCAGCAATAAATCAGACCACTTCATAACTTTTATTGACCAAATATTCCTATCCTGCTCTGGTGATGATGTATTGATACATCATGAGCGTAGAAATATTTATATATTAAAGGATATAAGGTGAACTAAGAAACTGCTGGTTTTATTTTTTCTCTATTATTTATAAAACTTTTTACTTTATTTTTTATTTATCGAGTTATCTTTTTTGATGTTATTCTTTATAGATATTCTAATCCATATTAGGTATTTTTAGAGATAGATACAATAAAGAATATTAATTATAAATATTTTTTTGATTAAAGTCATACCATATAAGTAATCTTCTGGAGGGGGTGGGGCCATTGGACTGGCATAAATATCAGACAGTGAGTTTTCAAAAAAAAAAAGAAAAAGATCCTTCATAAATTAGTATCTGATACTAAAATTTAAAAAGTATTCAGATAAACATCGCCAGGAAGGGAAAGGTGTAAAGAATTTAACTGCCCATTTAATAGTGGCTGGCCATTGGTCATCATAAGTATTGAGAAGAGTATCAATAAAGAAAATCATCCATATTCTAAGCTTTTTTTTTTTATTTTTATTTTGAATAGCTATTAAAGGAATTTATAATTTAAATAACTCAACAGAAAAAAAATTGGCACAGCCTGAAGTTGAACCACTGATTTCTCGATTTGTACTCAACATGCTCTATCTCTAGATTCTCATTTGATTATACCTCGACTACGTTGGGGGGGGGAAGAAATTGGCTTGCTTGCCTTCGGCTCAGAGATGACGAAAATTTAGCAATCCATTAAACTCAAATAACACTAGTCGACAAGGTTTTCTTCACAAGAAATCTGATTAGTGAACCTAGTGCATTTTTTCATTCTGAATTCAGATATGTAGTTAGAATTTTTCCATCAGGCACAGTTTTAGAGGTATAGAGCAAAATAGATTTTAATAGAAAAAGTGCTCCTAAAACGGCTTTTATTTAGAATGTTCAAATTATTTTTAAAACTGTGCCTGATGGGGAAAAGCTGAATTGATATTTGAATTCAGCATGAAAAATACTTCTAGAATTTCATATCTTCATTCTTGTGAAAGAAAAAAAGTTCATTTGTGTCGACTATTGTAATCAGTGCGGTGCCTTTGGCACTAGGGGCAGTAGCGTATCCAGGTGGGGGCGAACGCCCCCTCCTCCCGCCCTAAGCGCATCAAGCCTTTGGCTCCTCTCGATATCGACAAAGGAGCCATAGCGCATCAGGCTTTCCGGCTTTTTTCTCGAAATGTTCAGCTTTTTTCCAAAATCTCCGGCTTTTTTTTTTTTTTTTTTTTTAAATTTCATAATAAATTCATTTTTTTATCACAAATCCGGAGAGAAATTACAAAAAATGCTAGAAACAAGATTCGAATACTAAAAAAAAGGTCAAATTCGAGTAGCCTATTTAAAAAATGTTGAGCTTTGCCCCCTCCCCCTCCCCGCCCTCAAAGGCTAGTTACGCCGCTAACTAGAGGTAGTGCATGTTAAGTAAAAATCAACACATCGGTCCTCGAATCAAGACGATGCCTACCTTTTCGGTTAATAAATAATATTAAATATTAATTTGATATTTTAACACGAAATTATTACAATATGTTACCAATGATTACTGTATATAATAAAATATATTTATTTTTTGGGATTTTTACATTATATCCAAAATAATTATAAATTGTTGATGTTGAATACATAGCAAAAACTTTTTTGTGTTGATGTGAAAGAAAGGAGGAAGGGGGACACAAATCATCTAAACTTGTTTGTTTTCAACTAATAAAAATTTGTCATGTTTTAATGAAACATTTTGGAATATGATATTTATTGAGAAGGATACTTTTCATTCATATCATCAACTTATTTAACACAATTAATAAATACCCTTGAAATAGAGCCAAGGCTGATGTTTCATTAATAGAAAATTCCGGAATATTATTAAAAACATTACAGGAAGTTTGAATAATTAAAGCCCTGATAAATAGAGTTACATAATTTTAGAGTCAACAAGTTCGTAATTATTCCTATAACAATTATTCTAATAACACTTGGATTTATGTTTATTTTTGATTGATTCTGCATCTAGTATTTTACCATATTCTTTTTCCCCGTTATCATGAAGCATTTAGATTAGATACCGAGTAGTTTTCTAAAAAATCTGGTGTGACTTTATCTTCGGTAATCGAAAGTTGTGTTCTGTGCTTTTTTGTGTCGACATATATTTAGTTCCCGACAGTACGGAACATTTTTTATTTTTTTATTTTTTTAAAAACATTTCACACTTTTTCTCATTCACACTCACATTCACACACACATTCATACAGTTTTGCAACTTAGGCATATAAGATTTGACGATAACGTTGTAGAGAATATATTATTGTGGGGTAGGATTATTTAAGCATCTGGTATCCAAATGGTTAAATAAAATCATCGGAGGGGTCGAACCCGGAGTTTGGTATAGGAGGGGCTACTATAGCCAAACCCGGGGGCTACGGAACATTTGAATTAAGATGTAAAATTTAAAAAAGTATGGGAAAATATTTATATTTTGTTACCATGGCAACCATTTCTCCTATCTTCCCTATGGAGTTCAAGAGTAAAGTGGTCTTCAGAAGATTTCAATTGCAAAATGAGAATATACATTTTAAAGAGTCATCTAAAAAATAATTGATTTTTGAATTTTAAAAAAAATCGTTGGAGCAAATTTTGAGAAAAATCGAAAAAATGGTAACAAAATATAGGCTAAATATTTTCCCATACTTTTTTACTTTCTCGTATAGAATATAAAGAGA
The DNA here is from genome assembly GCA_023213315.1 of Euborellia annulipes. NCBI lineage: Eukaryota > Metazoa > Arthropoda > Insecta > Dermaptera > Anisolabididae > Euborellia > Euborellia annulipes. Next base: position 3,520 of record JAKCPI010018354.1, read on the forward strand.
AAGTATTGTAATCGTAAAAAATTCGACTTCAAAATTTTTAGACGTTAACGTTTTAGACCTCCCTGAATTCAAAAATACAATTTTGGGTATTATGTCTGTGTGTGTGTGTGTGAACACGATTGCTTAAAAACCAAAGCAGCTAGATCGATGAAATTTGGTAGGCTTATATGCTCGATACACTAAAATTGTAGATTTCTATCAACTTTTGGAGTAAATACGTCACTTGGGGGTAGTACTTTACCTAATAAGTTTTTTCAGAAATTTCGAAATTTTCAATTTCTTTGTTATATTATGATACTCAATTTTAAAAAGTTTTTATTCATTGATACTTATAAATTTTAGATCTTGAAATTCAAATGCACCGTACTGTCGGAAACTAAATATATGTCGACATAAAAAATCTGGTGTGACAAGCACAGAACACAACTTTCGATCACCGAAGGTAAGAGAAAGTTGTGTGCTGTGCGGCCAGTCACGCCAGATATTTTTCTCTCATTTAATAAAAAAATAAATGATAATTTTTACTTTCTCTTAACCTATATATGAAATATATAGAGAGAGAAAGTATTGTTTAATTTGCTTTAAGGAGCTTTTTCGGCATCTAAGGCCATTTAGATTCCATCCCTATTTATTTCAAATGATTGTTAGCCAATTCTATTATATTGAAATAAATATTTCTCGTTTGGGACTGGAATTTATGTTGCTTGCTAGAGTGAACAAAAATATCTTCAGCAAATTAATCATTGATCTCCGAAAAATAACCTAAGGATAAATTTTGCCATGATATTCAATTAATCTGAATGACGCCTTCTCTATGATCGTTCTTCCATGTCATACAACCAAATTATCTTTAAAAGAGATTTGTAATCTCTTTTATAATTAGATCTGTTTATATCTCGTTAAATGAATTATTAGATGTCCGTTGAGAGCACTTTCTAATTTAATGACGACAGGCGACTAATAAATAACAACCCTTGATATTTCACTTTTGCATGATTTGTTATTAAAAAAAATATCTTTTTTTTAAAACCCTTTTCGGCCATTTACGGGTTTGAATTTATTGTACAAATTTTTACATTGCATAGTATCGATGGCTACCGGGGGACGTTCCACACGATGATTGCTCAGGGTAACCATCCGAGCTTGTCGCCTCGTCTGGCATCACTTAAAAATAACTTCATCTATAGAAAAATTGAAGATTAATTAACTAAATAAAAAAGGCAAAGAATCAAGGGCGGATACAGGGGGGGTAAAGGGGGTAATTACCCCCCTAAGATTTAAAAAAAATACTTTTTTTCGAAAAAAAAAAAAATGTATTTTTAATGTAAAATTTTAAAAATTAATACTTAAAAATTTGATTTATATTTATATTCTGGCAAACAAGTACATAATTTATTTAGATTCCATAACTTCCAGATTATAAAGTTGTTTTTGAACAAGGTAACATTGATCTTTGTGAACTTTCTTTCCCTAGAAGATAGGCAGCCCAAATGACTCGCCATTTCATTAGCCATGTCTATGGGCCTTTTATTACCGGCTATAAACCATCTCTTATGAACAACAGATGGAATAACCTTTTGATATCAAATATATTTGACAAGAAATTACATTTTTACTATTTTACAAAAGGAAGGGGAGCAGGAGCAGCCAAAAAAATACACTGTCTCTGATTTTCAACAATCAACGAAACTTTTCGAGAAAACTTCCCGTCAAACACAATTTCGAAGGACTGATGATAGAGAATAAAGTTTTCCCGAAACGTCTCGTTAATTGTTGAAAATCGGAGGCTTTGTATTTTTTCGACTGCTCCTGCTCCTTTTCTTTACTTTCTCTTACCTCTATATATGTTAATATATAGAGAGAGAAAGTATTGGATTCATATCAAAAATTCGATGTCGAGATTTTGATGGATCTTCACGTTTTGAGGTCCCCTGAATCCAAAAAAGTGGTTTTCGCGACATGGTCTGTCTGTCTGTGTGTGTTAAATTTTAAGCATGAAGGAATTGAGCTATGAGGCTGAAATTTTATATTTAAGTTAAACACCCCCTGGGACCGTGAAAATAAGCTTTTAATCAAAATCGGCCAAAGAGTACTAGTACTTTACTGATGTACTTTTTTAGTTTTTTTCGATTTTCTCAAAATTCGCTCTAACGATTTTGTTTAAAATTCAAAAATCAATTATTTTTTAGATGCTCTTTCAAATCTATATTCTCATTTTGCTCTCAAAATTGTTTGAAGCACACTTTACTCTTGTATTTCATAGGGAAAGATAGGAGAAATGGTTGCCATGGTAACAACATGAAAATATTTTCCTGTTTATAAATTTTATATCTTGAATTCTAATATATTGGCGGAAACTAAATATATCTCGACACGAAAAATCTGGTGTGACAAGCACAGCACACAACTTTCTCTTACCTTCGGTAATCGAAAGTTGTGTTCTGTGCTTGTCACACCAGATTTTTTGTATAAATAAACAACCACTGACTTCATTAGTTTATTTTGATTAAGTTCATTCATTATCCACTTGGATAAAAGCGTATGCAAAATTGATCCTTATCTGCTCGAATAACTCTTCTGTCTTAAGTGTGGCTTATGACTATCTTCCATTAAACCCTCCATTTATTGAGAGATTTATTTACTTGTATTGGGTAAGAACACTTGTATAATTGTGACTGTAGACTAAGTATTTACCCGAAAGAGGTCTTTGGAAGGGGGTTTCGAGGTTAGAACGAGCTGAGGGGATCGATCGAGTGCTGGTGGCGCAGTGCCCCCTCCCCTCCCTCTCCATAACTGCATGTGCTTTGCTTGCGAGTCCGCCAATATATCATCGTCGGGGATATTCTTCTTTATTTTTACTTTTATATTCTTCTCTCGTTTGTTTTGCCTCGGATCTTAACCCACTCCTCTTGGCTTTTAAAGGTTATCATTATTGACATTTGAAACGTGGAAGTTACAAAGGGTTTAAGTGCCAAAATTATAGTCAATCGCGAAAATCTGTTTAAGAACAGAACAGTTGCCATTTTATCCAATAAATGAAGCAACAACACCTCACGAAATCATAAGGTATTAATTAAAGAAGTTTTAATAAAAAAAAGGTTTACAAACTCCAGAAGCTTCCAAATTTCGATAGGCACAAATTTCCTTTCTCAGGGCATGTACCCACATACTACCTTACTAACAGAAAATCTCAAAATCTCAAAAAATGGAGCATACCCCGTTGGTACAGTGAAAGACAATATTAAGTCTCATCCATGTGTTTGCTACTTGTGATTATTTCATTGTTTTTAAAAAAATATTAAATATTTTTTAATGGGAACTTTCATGGTTCAAACCTAAAAAATTTCTAATAAAGATTTTCATTTTCTTTTATAAATACAATGAAATAGTCACAAGTAGAAAACGCATGGGTGGGACTTGATAATGACTTTCACTGTACTTCATTAGTTCCTATCTCTAACCTTTCGGAGGTTTCTCTCGTTTGTATTTTGAAATTTTTAATTGACATTTTAACCAATAGTGAAAACAAATTAAAAGATATATGTTTAAACAAAGACAATACTATGTGACCGTCCACATGAAAAGGTACCAAATCTTCACTGGGCTAAATTTTCAGAAGAGCCGATTTCCTAAAAAAGTTCAAAAAAATCGATATTTTTTTTATTATTGATTCCGTTCTTCATCTTTTATTATGAAATATTCGATTCATCAGAATCGATGTATTTTATACAAAAAAATTGAAAAAAACAAGACAAAGGTGAGATCAGAGAAAGGGGACCAAACAAACTTTAAACTCATAACTAGGTTTTTCATAACCAAAATTTTAAAAATGCATATCTTCCAAACAAAAAATGATAAAAAAATTCTAAAATTTGCTCAGCAGGATGTATTCTGTACAGAAAGCATAAAAACTCAATTTTGACCCCGATAAAGATTTGGACCTTTTCATGTGGACGGTCACATATTTATTTATTTTGAAATTCCTATCGGGATCCCCGTTTATTTCCCCGAGGTCCTTCCGTGCACGAAGACATACACACACCTCAAACCCAACCGGCCTCTGGCCGTAGCCATCTACCGGGACCCCGTGAAGTTACATCATTTCCTATATCCTCCTTTTTTCTCTCTAGCTAGTGAACTAATCCTTATTTCTGGTTCCACCCGATTCCTTTTATCCAACCTCTTCTATGCTACGGAGGATGTCCTAGTTTGTGCACCGCCCTGTAGCCTACTCCTTTCGAAGACATAATAATAATAATTATAATTTTATATTAGGAAAAGTTTTCTTTACTAATTGCTAAAATTTTAAATTCAATTTTATTTTGATTAAGTAACGTTGTGTGAAGTGCGGTTTATTAGGTAGTGAAATAAAACGAAGTGTTTTCCAATCTACTAGTCGACTTCCCGGGTGCTCATCACACCCTTCCCTGATCAAAAGACTGTGCATCAGTATTAATTAAAGATTAGAGCCTATGTGCCACATATCAATAAAAACCCAATCAAATGATAGTTGTTATTTACGAACCAAAATAATGTCTTCTTGTTGCTATCTTGTTGTCCTTTATTTTTATTAAAAAAAAATCTTAAAATTACATAATATATTCTACGTTTTTTTTTCACATAATGTAGCCCAAAACTAGCTCATAGAACTTAAAACGTAATTTTTGTTAATTTCACGTCCTTCAACTTTTCCTTTTCCCTTGGTTTGTAATATTGATCCTCTTTCCTTTTTCTCGTTTCTTCTATTATCTTCTGTCTTCAATATTTTTTAATTAACCTTGATCCTTTTCTTAACCCTTCAGCAGCTTCTAGTTGATTAAATTAGGATATATATTTTAGGCGTCTCAAGGATACTAAATTCCTTTTTATTACTTCGCCTTGGCGTTTTAACAATTAAAAATTAATTATTAAAATTACTTTTTTAACTCAAAGTTAACGCTAATTTTTTTTTTTTTATTAAGTCACATGCAATTAGAAAAAGAGAGTGAATTATTTAAAGCAGAGAGAGAAAATTTTATTTTTTAGTTTTAACTATTGATAGTGTTGGAGTTTCAGTCAAAATAGAACTTATTTTTACTTTTCCTTGACGTTTAGGACGCTCATCACTCCCTTCCTCAGATCATTTTATATCTAGATGGCTTGTAAAATATTAAGAATGATTGATAACAATAAAATTTGTCTGTTTTCCAATGTGTTGCAACAATGAATCAAACCCATGGTCAGGTCTAAATTCTCTAAAAACAGGCTTTAAAATTTAAAATCAACAAATGGGCATTAAAAAGTAATGTAGAAACACAATCAGCGTTAAAAAAATGCTATTCTCTAAACAAAGTTTTAACAGCGACGTTAACATGTTGCTTTTATTTCAAAGCTATCAAATTCATAACCTTACTTTTTAGGTTAAGGACGCCATTTTTATTTTAAACACGACGTTAAAATATTAAAGGCACCCCCTAGACATGGCATAAATTTTTAACACTATTTACTAAATTTTAACGCTTCGGCTTTAAACTTTTGTTTACGGAATAGCTATTCGAGGCAAGGAAGTGATTTTGAATAGCATTTTTTAACGTTTTTACATTACTTTTTAACACTCATTTGTGTATTTTAAATTTTAACGCCTGTTTTTAGAGAATAGACCTGGGTATCAGTTAATACTTATTTTTGGAATTAAAGGGCACTAACACATAGACAAAATGTATTGTAATCTTATTCGTGAGAAAGGGAACGAAAAGCAGAAACATTGATGAAAAGAAGACATAAAATGTTTTATTTCATCCTTGACTGCCTGCAACCCCAACACCTCATTTTATTTTAAAATCATATTGGCTATTAACTAATAAACGAATAATTAACGAATAAATATGGACTAAAGTCTAAAATAATAAATTCTAAATATTAAAAAAATCTGGTGTGACTGGCGCACAGCACACAACTTTCTCTTACCTTCGGTAATCGAAAGTTGTGCTCTGTGCTTGTCACACCAGATTTTTTGTGTCGACATATATTTAGATCCCGAGAGTACGGTACATTCGATTTTCAAGATGTAAAATTTATAAGTATGGGAAAATATTTATATTTTGTTACCATGGCAACCATTTCTCCTATCTTCTCTATGAAGCACAAGAGTAAAGTGTGCTTCAAACAATTTTGAGGGCAAAACGAGAATATACATTTGAAAGAGCATCTAAAAAATAATTGATTTTTGAATTTTAATCAAAATCGTTAGAGCGAATTTTGAGAAAATCGAAAAAAACTGAAAAAGTACATCAGTAAAGTACTAGTACTTTTTGGCATGAATCCAATACTTTCTCTCTCTATATATATTAACATATATATAGAGGTAAGAGAAAGTAATAATATTATCCATCTATATTTATTTTAATTAATTGGCAGCCCATTGGTTTAAATAAATTTTCCTCATTAGTTTACAAATTTCTCTACTATTAACTAACTATTGAATATATCTAGAGGAGGCGATTAGCCGAGAGGATAAAGCAGTTAAAGCTTATAATCCTGAGTTGAAAACAACTCGAGTTCAAATCCACCTCATGACTAAATATTGTCTAACCTTATCAAGAATGTTTTTATTAAATCTTTTGTGGTTTGTATTATGGGAGTTTTTAATTTTAGACCACATTTTGTATGAATTATTTATTAAAAATATAAATACCGTACAACGTTTCGACTCATGTACAGTAGAGTCCCGTTAATCCGAACTAATTGGGACCGAGGGTCGTTCGGATTATCGGGAAGTTCGGATTAACCGGAATTGTAAGCTTGAATTAGTTAATTTTGATAATAAAGTCGTATTTATAACGTTGTAAACCGTGAAACTAGTCGGTGATATTAAACTCTATATAAATATTTCATAATAATAATAAAATAAAGTTCCTTTAATGTCTAATTTTCATTTTTCATTTATATTCCTCTTAAAAAAAAAAAAAAATCTGGTGTGACTGGCGCACAGCACACAACTTTCTCTTACCTTCGGTAATCGAAAGTTGTGTTCTGTGCTTGTCACACCAGATTTTTTGTGTCGACATGTATTTAGTTACCGACAGTACGGTACATTCGATTTTCAAGATGTAAAATTTATAAGTATGGAAAAAATATTTATATTTTGTTACCATGGCAACCATTTCTCCTATCTTTTCTATGGAGAACAAGAGTAAAGTGGTCTTCAGAAGATTTCAATCCCAAAATGAGAATATACATTTTAAAGAGAATCTAAAACATAATTGATTTTTGAATTTAAAAAAAAATCGTTGGAGCAAATTTAGAGAAAATCAAAAAAAACTGAAAAAGTGCATCAGTAAAGTACTAGTACTCTTTGGCCGATTTTGTTCAAAAGCTTCGTGTCACGTCCCAGGGGGTGCCTAACTTAAATATAAAATTTCAACCTCCTAGCTCTTTTCGTTCTTGAGATATTTTGTTCACAGACACACAGACAGACAGACCATGTCGCGAAAACCACTTTTTTAGATTCAGGGGACCTCAAAACGTGTATATCCATCAAAATCTCGACATCGAATTTTTGACATGAATCCAATACTTTCTCTCTATAAATATATTACATATATACATAGGTAAGAGAAAGTAAAAAAAAAATCGAACGCAAAAAGAGTTCTGATTAACCGGAAGTTTGGATTAGCGAGGTTCGGATTACCGGGACTCTTCTGTACTTTGCACTTGCTCCGACTCAAGTGAACTCTAACTCTTTGTGAGATGACTCCTCCTGAGGAAGGAAACGGGAACCTACCTCAGTATTCCCAACGGGTCAAGTCTGACACTATTGACTGATTTGAAATATGTTGTCTATATATTTGTTGAAATTATATCAAATGAAAGTATGTCACTCGGTATTTCAAAATTCCCTTCATGCAAGAGAAAAGAAAAAATCGAAATTCCCATTGGTCAATCTCTTGTTTTATTTTATTTAGATTAGTACAGAATGTGTATTGAGGGTAGAAGTTTGTTGTCACGCTCTACGAGCAATCAATATTTGCTTTCTGATAATTAAATAGTGTACCTCATTCACATTTTGCGTCATTGATGTTAAATAAACAATAAAACTCTTCGATTTTGTTTAGTCGTTCCTTTGAATAATGTGATTGATCTCTTTTTGAGTGGACCATCCCTGGAAGGACTTTCTGAATTAGGAGAAAATGAAAATTCCAACAATTTATTATTTATTTATTTATTTAAAAGGATGTTTAAGCCTACCATTCAGTACTTATGACGCATGTAATATTTTTCATACTCCGTGCGCCATCGTTTGAGTTATTTTTGAAAGAAAAATAAATCCCTAGATTAAGGATCTTGGATCGAAATACAAAATCTATCCAAATGAATTAATATCCGATAACTAATCCTTTTTCCAGAGGCGTACCGAGGTAGTTGGGGGCCTGGGGCGGCACTAGAAGAGGGGCCTTATAATGAATTTTTTTTCGGAGGGGGGCGTCATCTTTAAATATCCGTCTCCTCCATACACAAAAATATTTTGAACCCCAAGGGCCCCGGGGCCTCTCAAAGGAAATTTTTCATTAAATTTTGTTTATTTTTATCTAAATTTTCCGTTTTTTACTTGAGCCCTGAGGGCCCCGGGGCCTCTCAAGGAAAAAATTTTGTTTATTTTTATCTAAATTTTCCGTTTTCTGAGCTAGGGCCGGGGCCCTCAAAGGAAATTTTATTAAATTTTGTTTTTTTTATCTAAATTTTGTTTTTATGAGCCTGAGGGCCCCGGGGCCTCTCAAAGGAAATTTTTCATTAAATTTTGTTTATTTTTATCTAAATTTTCCGTTTTTACTTGAGCCCTGAGGGCCCCGGGGCCTCTCAAAGGAAATTTTTCATTAAATTTTGTTTATTTTTATCTAAATTTTCCGTTTTTACTTGAGCCCTGAGGGCCCCGGGGCCTCTCAAAGGAAATTTTTCATTAAATTTTGTTTATTTTTATCTAAATTTTCCGTTTTTACTTGAGCCCTGAGGGCCCCGAGGCTTCTCAAAGGGAAATTTTCATTAATTTTTGTTTTTATAAATATATGGGGGCCTATGCCGGCTCGCGGCCTGGGGCGGACCGCCCCCCTCGCCCCCCCCTCGGTACGCCACTGCCTTTTTCCGAGAATTTCATTAAAAAAAAAACTGGCGACTTTGTTAAATGTATATTTTTCCATACATCAATTTACTTATAATTTTTTTAAATACTGTATAAATTCTTTCAGATGAGGAGGGGATCTAGAATATAATTTTACAAATAATTTGATAATGAAAAAAAAGAAACGATTTTATTAAAATAATGATAATAATTTCTTTTCGAAATTCGAAACGTTTCAGATAAAATATTCGCCCATCTTCATTCATTGTCGGAGATGAGTCTATAGATATTTATTAGGGAAATTTTTAATTATAGACACATTTGGTATTGCTTATTCTGCAGCAGTTATCAAGTACTGTGCACTTGCAGAATAAGCAGTTGAAATGTTGTACAGTGAGCGCCACAATTAAGTCCCCACCTAATAGCTTGAGACTTAAGTATATCGTGAAATAATTTTAAATTTGAAAAGGTAAAATGAAATCATCTGTACCAGATTTTAGGTTTTATCTTTTCGGTCATTAAAATTATTTCATTATACCCCAAATACTATACCATATACTTATGGCTCTAGCTATCAGGTGGGGACTTAATTCTGGCGCTCACTGTACAGTATTTATATTTTTAATAAATAACAAAAATGAGGTCTATAATTAAAAATCCCCTAATAATAATAATTCAAACCACAAAAGCTTTAATAAACACAGTCTATACATAGTTGTCGTCATATATTATATTTAACAATATATTCTATGAATATTTTTATTTTAGTAAGATATACCTGAACCTTTCTTTAAATACATAACTGTTTTTTTAAAAAAAAAGGTACTTATAAAATAAAAAATATTCATAGAACACATAGTTAGTTATATTTGAATGGGTGATTAAATTATGCCTGAAACGTTTCAACATTTTCATTATTTATTTATTAGGCTGCCTGCACTTTTAAATCCTAATTTCTGATATAGTCAGGGAGCCTAGGCCCATTTTTACAAGTTATTACTATCAAGCTAATTTTCCGTGAGTAGCTTCATTTTGATGAGACGACAATTAAAACAATTCTTGATTGTGGTAGCTAACAGGAGTAGCAGGGATATAATATTTCAATTTGACGATTCTCAAAAAATTATTATTATTTATGGGTTATTTTCATTAAATCTTAAGAAAATTTTTAACTGAAGGGTGAGAGAATGTTGTGTGTTGTGCGCCAGTCACACCAGATTTTTTATCGTTTAGTGATCCTAATCCGCCATTAACTTTTAAGACACTTTGACTCTTCCAGTTTATTAAGAAAAATCAAAGAGAGGTTTTATCGTATTGATGATCGACTTATCTAGTTATGTACATACGTAGACATGTTTACAAATTTTTTATTTGTATCCTATAATCAAATTCTATTGATGATCACCGTGAAGGTCATTTCGACATTTTCTCTTGTCATGAAACATTAAGGTTTTGTTTTGTTCCCCGGCCTTGACCTCTTCAAAAAACGATCCATAAAATGGCTGGAGAAATTCTTTCGCAATTTCCCTTCCGATGGTTAATTCCTCACCCCTTTCCCCATCAAACATTTCGTCTCATTCAATCAGGTATTTAATAATCAAATTATTTAGAAGGAATTTCAAATATTTTATTTATTAGGAAGTTTTTAATGAATTTAGTGCATTTTGCATTTTTTTTTTAACTAATAGATCAACGATAAATGATAATCCTGGGGGGTCTTTTATTCCGCTTTATAGTTGGCGTTTCGTGTGACTAAACGCCTCCTTCATCAGGATTAATGTTCGTTGCCGAAACGTTGACTATATTCCGGTAGTGGAATAAATTTGGCCTGCAAATACCTCCAGCGTTATCATTTATCGTTCATCTATCTACAGCAAGCTTTCCCAATCATCTTTTGAGATCTAATAGGTTGATTGGAGGATGTCGGGCTGGTGAAAAATTAATCTTTTCAGATTAATTCGTCCAGAGTACCTCTTGTGAAATTAAATCATCGAATTATTATGGTAGGGTGGGTCATTTCGCCACTTTTTTCGGAGCGAAATGTGATTAATACCGGTAAAAGTGGCCCACCTAGGTGGCCATTACAGATATAATTTTTTTTCAAATCGGACAAAATCTTCTGTGAGAATTTTTACCTCAAAGTTTGTAAACTTCGACCGAAAATCCCAAAATTGTCAATAAGTTTCAAAACTTTGAGGAAAAAATTCTTACTGAAGATATTGTCCCATTTAAAAAAAACAATATAGGTATCTATCATTTATATAATCCATCTGGGTGGGCCACTTTTGCCGGGTATTACGTTTCGCTCCGAAAAAAAATGTGACAAAACGACCCAGCCTAGTATAATACATAAATCGCTTAATTGTACTGAATTTGCCCTGTTTTCGGCCCCAGATGAGGCATCTCCGGCCCTTCCTTCCAGGGCATTAGAACTAGGAACCAACCCAGAATTTTCGGTTTCGGTTACGGTTTCGGCCAGTTTCGGTCAAAAATCATGGTTTCGGCCGTAGTTTCGGTTTCGGCCAAAAAGTAGCCGAAATGGGATGAGACTCGCATGCAAAAAAAAAAAAAAGCTCAAATGATTTGCACTTGAGGGAGAAAAAAATTTGGTCTCCCTAAAAAAAGGTTTTTCACGGGAGGGAAAAAAAATTTCAAAAAAAAAGGTAAAATAAAAAAAAAAATTTTATAGGAAATACAAGTTTCTGTTTCGGTTACGGTTTCAGCCGAAACTAAGGTTGAGGCCGAATATTCGGTTTCGGTTGAAAATCTTGTTTCGGTCGGACATAGAAGAAGAGTATCTTCACTATCTCTCTTCTACAGGTATTACCATGGTCAATGCTCTGCCGAATTAAAATCAACTATCCCACCCATTGCAACATATTCACGGAACACAAGAGAGGCATCTTCCCAGCATCCCTATGCTGTTCAGATCACGACTAACAGAACAAAACAATTTCATTCTTCCTTTGTCCCCATGACCTCCCGTGATTGGAACAAGCTCCCTGCGTCTATCTTCCCCAAAACCTACAATCTTCAGACTTTCAAGTCTAACCTCAACAGGCATCTTCTCAGTTCCCGCAGTTGAGTTTCCCCTTTATGCTTCTCCTTTTGTTTTTATTTTCTTCCTGGCTGCATGTGACTATTTTTATTAAATTTATTATCGGTGGCAAAATTGGCTGAAGGCCTAATACCCAACATCCTTTTAAATAAATAAATATTAAATTTATCTTTTCCTTTTTTATATAATGCAATTTTTTTTTTCCTAAGTTATGTTAGTGCTTTGGTTTTAAGTAAAATATTCTTTTAACTTTATAAAATCAATTAATTAAAAAAATAGGAATGGCCTTAGTTGCCGAAAAGCTTTAGGGCTAATTATTCAGGTTTTCATCTGTCAGCACGACTAATAAAAGTAATAAAATCTAGGAGATCAATAATTGTATATAGAGTAGTTCATATCAATAAAGCATCGACCTCCAGGGTTGAAAGCCATTAATTTCTTATGATCGCGTCTCTTTCTTTAAATCGGGTGAATAGACTTTCTTAACAAAAGAAGATTTATTAAATAAATGTAATTTTTTTTGTTAATATTTAATTTTGCAGTGGCGTTGGCATTTTATATATAATTTTAATTATAACTAACACTAACTCGAATGTTTAACACGTTATTTAAATAAGTTGAATTCAAATCTGATTAAATTGAAATCAATTTTTATATAATGTCGCTTATGTAAGTCACTATGTTCCTCTTCAGTCATATAAACCTCTATTTAAAAGATAATGACCTCATCATTACAAAGAATAAAACAAACTTTAAAAGTTTTTTTAAATTCAAATTGGATTAATTAAAGACTAGCAAGCAAATTAGAAGCAATTAAAAAAATGATGATTAAAGGCCTTCGTGCATTTGTCTGCCCGTTGTATCGATTTCGTGTGTACCTTTAGATAATTTCACTTCCAATCAACAAACAAAAGGTCCCTTGATCTTAAAAAAAAATTGAATGAATGAAATTAGATTCACTCACGAACATCACCTGATAAAAACAATCAACATTTTCATTAGTTTAAAAGAAAAGTTTGATAATAGTACAAATACTTTTTCTATTTTAAATCAAAACAAAAGAATTTGTAAGATTCATTTGTATAAAAGCTCTGCTCTGAGGTTAAGCTGTTCTCTCTCTTCTTTCTGACCAGGGTTCGGACCCCGGTGGAAACCGAAATCGGTAAACCGGTTTTTTGGCTAATTTTCAAAAACCTAGAAACCGAGTTTTTCCCGAAAAAAAACCGAAATTCGTTTTTTTTTTTTTTTTTTTCTTCAGTAAGTACTTGTATTCAAATTAGGAATTAGCCCGTGACCTAGGGATGGGGTTTAAATGGCATTAGATGCCAAAAAGACCTTAAACAAATTAAAATAAAAAAAAGTATAAATTATTTAGTATTTTTCCCTTTCTTCCAATACTAATTAATCTTAGTCTATATATAATAATAGCGGAGTGTCTGTCTCGCTCTTGGTCCAGAATTTCCGTTTGAATGACGGAATTTTGCAGTCTTATGAGAGGACTTTATGGAGATCCCAGGAAATATACTTCGGGTCCAGAAATTCCTACAATTTTTTGAGTTATTAAAAGAAATATTTATGTATTTTTTGCTTCCAAAAATGGTGGTGCGTTCTAAATAGTTTGAGTTAAAAAACAACCGGTTTACCGGTTTTCAAAATTTTCCGGTTTTTTTCCAAACCCTATTTCTGACTAGTCCTTGAAAAAAAATATTGTATTACTCAGCAATGTCCGTGCTTTTTGTTTGTGTACAGCTGGCGCCACAAGTGTCTGATATGCTCAAGAGTGTAGCTTTGAACTTAGTCAACCAATATTTTAAAAATAAATCACCTTTTTTTAATTCTACTGAATTGGAAAAAGCTACTTTTAAGACAACATTTGAGATTGGGTTACCGAAGCTCCAAGTCTCTACTCTCGAGCATATCAAGTACTTGTGGTGACAACTGTATAGACCTGGCATGAAGTGTTTTAAAGTCGTTTTTACCCTAGAATGTACAAATCAAAAACAGCATAAAAAAATTCAAATCTGCAAATTTC